>CAJQZM010031328.1:25981-44606 GCA_907164665.1 Colias nastes | reverse complement strand
ATTTGACCCATATTTTTTTCCTATGCGGGCTTGTAGTCTATTACATTACAATTGTTAAACGAATTTAGAAATTTTAGATGTTCCCATTGTTCCTTAATCAAACAAAAACAAATAGACCAATTTGGATGAAATTAGGTACAATTTAGAACCTAAATTCACATTTTATCTCTGGAAAAGCGATTTTTTTCTGAATAATAAAAGGTAAAGTATCGTTAAGTTTAGTTTACCAGCATTATTTCCTTATCAGAGAAAATGCGATCCTGTTCGACGAAGGTCGATTAAGACAATAATAAAAGTTTCTCTTATCTTACAACTTGGTAATAAGTTGTTAATGGACTCCCATGACGTAGCTTTTGGCTGGTCATCGTTTTATCTACGCTTGATTTCTTGAGATATTCGAGCGAAATCTTTGAATAAAACCATCTTTATGCGATCAATTCAGAAATTGGATAATAATTAATGATTGTGTAAGAGGAAGGGGGAATCGAAAAATATGGTTGGTAAATAGATAGATAGATAGTCGCTCTATATTTTCGATAGTGGAAATTACAATTATGGTATTATCAGTGAATTTTATTTATAACTGATAAAATAAATGCTAAAACTATTTTGTCGAATTTGATATTTGTCAATCCGAACTCCGAAAATCCGAAAACCGAATTCTTGAGTCAAAATAATTTTAATATGTTGACATAAATCGATTAATAATATAGAATATACCTAGCTGAAGTCTGCTTTACTTATAATTTTATGTACCTACGATTTAAAATCACCTCATATGACACATCACTATAAAAAAATCCTCACTCCATTTAACTTTAAAATGCAAAATTAATTTCGCTTTATTCTCCTTTCCGCTCTTGATTAATCCCGGTTTACAATACGTAGGATAAAAATTTCCGTCATCCTCTCTCGAGGGATGATCGAAAATATTCAACAGCAAGATTGATCGTGGATCGTGACATCTTGGTACTTTATCTTAAGGCCCATACGGTTAGTTATTTGTCCTGTCCTTGTGTGATAAATTATTGCATTATTGTACGAGCATGGAGTGTGGAGAGCAGTGAGATTCTTCTTTGTAGTTAATAAATCGTATTATATGTAGTACTAGTACCACTGGATAAAAAATAACTTCGTCGGATAATACATAGTAAATTTTTGATTACAATTAATTCCTTTTTTAAATTATGGAAACTATAAATAAATGAGACCCTAATTTGCATAAATACTAAACCTTACAATAATATTCACCTCATTTTCATAAATTAAAATATTTCACATTTTTTCATGAATTATTAGTTCTTTAAATGCAATGGAATTTGTTTTTATAAGATTTTAATCCGTTGTATAAAAAGTTAAAGCCAGTAATTTATTAAACATAATATCTTATTAATTTTGACAATCTGCCCCTTAAATTAATTATTTACCTTGTCCATCGCTCTGGTAACATATCCGCCCACTGTCTGTACTAAGTTAAAATAAGATTATTTATTTTACAACAATTAGAATAAACAATGAATAAATTATATTATAATGTTTATTATTACATTTAAGTATCATTCTTTTGATATAAAATAATAATTATTCCGACATGTCTAATAGTATAAGATTCCACCGCAAATTTTGCGAAATTTTGACTGGCAACCCAGTCGATGTATATTCTCCTAACTATAAATATACATAAAATTTTGGTTTTAGCAAAAAAACAATGAACGCACTAATCCTGCTGTGGTATCTTAGACTATAACATTTTAAGATTCAGCGATATTTACATATTACCTATATGGTAATTATTATTTTTTACCTTAAATTACTCTTAGTAAAATAAGAGTACGTTTATATTCAAAGTAATATAATACAAATCACGAATCGTAAATCAACAAAAAAGTCTGATTTATTTTCTCATTCATAATTTACGATCTAATTGACATAACTTGCGTTATTATTTTCTTTCCTTGGATAAATCAGATCGACTCAATCTCAAGACAGACGATTCAACGATTAATCGTCCACGAAAATTAAATTTACTAGAACACTAGATTGTGTCTAGACGAAATACTACTCGATACGCTCACGTTCCTGCTATGAAAAAATAAAGTTCGATTATTTTGTATAGATAGTAAGTCTATTTCTACTTAGTTAACATATTTTAGGGAAAATATTTTTCATTCTATTTGTTGAGTGAATTTATATTGCAAGTAGAAGCTTATAATATTATGACAGACTAGCTGTCCGCCGCGGCTACGCCCGCGTTTTCAAAGAAAACCAGCAAAATTCCCGTTCCCGTGGGATTTCCAGTATAAAACCTATCCTATGTGTTAATCCGAGTTACCCTCTATATGTGTGCTAAATTACATTGTAATCGGTTCAGTAGTATTTCCGTGAAAGAGTAACAAACATACATACATACACAAACATCCATCCTCACAAACTTTTGCATTTATTATTTACAAACGTTCACTATTTTTCGGCAGCTTGCAATCTCACGAGTTAGATTATAATTGCTTCTAAAATCTTACGTCGACATAATGCGCTGCGTCTTTTTATTTCAATAAATTAAGATTCAATCATTTATTTTTTTCTTATATTATGTATAAAGTGTATACTATGGACTCGATCTTTTTAATTGAAATTCCTTAATAGGCCTTATTCTTTATATTTCTTATAATTCTAAAACTGCTTAATCAATTTAAATACATCCTAAATCCTAATCTTGACTAATACACTTTGATTACAAGTCCTAAACTATAACTCGATTAATTAATTCGTTTGATTTGTAAGCAAATATTTGTAACAACTGAACTACTAACAGATTTAGTTGATTAGGGTTTTGGAAGCTGTTTATTGTTTATAATTAAGACGAGGTAATGATGTATCGTATAAAATATTATTATTTAGTCATGTATGCGTAAATTATAAGGAATCAACTCCAGTATTATTCATTCTGCTTTTGGTTTCAGTTACCTTTTTATAATTTTAATTGACATCCAATGTTTATGATTGTTGGTTAATTTACGGCTATAATCAAAAGAAGTAACTTTCAGAAATAAGAAAACTCGTCTTTTATTTCATAGCGAGATGCCTCGTGATCAAATTCGGCGTACTTATTAATTGTGTGTGTATTCAAATGTGTTTATTACAATTTGCAATGCATGTTCACATTCTAAATATTTACAATACATATAAATAGATGTTACGAACATTGTGTTTCTTCAGAAAAAGGCTCTAATACTAAACTACTTATAAAAAAATTCCTCAATTAAAATAACCAAAACTTTTACATATTATCATGCCAATTGAAACATATATTAAAACCAACAGCAACAAACAGATACTCTAGGCTATACCATTATTTGTACGTTACGGCAATTCGATAACGTCTCCGGATTCTGGCTAACTGTGCATTAGATAAGCGATTTTATAGCAATATATTTTTGGCCATTCTTAACTTGCCTGAAATTTATCAGAGCTATCCAGTTAAATGCTTGATGCCAAGAGATTTGGATTTTATTGTTACAATTTGCGGTAAGCTGATGAATATCTATAACCACTTACATTAATTATTGTGTATGTTAATCTATTTAGGTACCTATATAAAAAAATAACATATTATGTTAGTTAAAGAAGTGTTCTTTTTATTTATTTAGGGACTTTTTTACAAAAAGTCGATGTCTATCCCATCGTACCTTATACATTGATGCTACACTTTACAAGCTATAATGTTTAAATACAAGCGGTAATCGATAAAGATCTGTTGGAAAACATTTCGTATTCATTAAGTTTCCCAACCTATTATAATATCATGTAAGTAATATTTATAAGTATCATGCTATTACAAAGTGATGAAGAGATGCCTGATCTCCAAATTGTCCTCAATTCCATCAAGAATTAATAACAAACTAAAACTTATACAATTTAAACAATTTTGTTCAAACCGTATTATTTACACCATTACAATCGATGTAAATTTATATTCATTACGTAATATCAATTACAAAAGATAACTTTCAGGGAGCACAATCTGCCCCATACCCTGATGTCTTAAAGTTATTTCCAGTGCCGAAAAATGACATCGCTATAAAGACCTTCTAGCTCCATCACTTTCCCATACTGGAACAATCCTACTAATAGTATAAATGGGAAAGTTTGTAATTGTGGACGGATGGATGTTACTCTTTCACGAAAATTTCACTACTGAACCGATTACAATGAAATTTGGTATGTAGGCAACTGAAGACTCAGAACGGGAACTATGCGGGTTTTTCTTTGAAAACGTGGCAAAGTTGCGGGCGGGAATCCAGTACTGCTATGCATGGTAATCCTCTCATGGTTGTAATACAGTTAAACTCAAACTCTACTGTACTCAACTATTTATTCAATTAGACTTATTATAAAAGCACTTTTGAATCGTCATAACATTTTTAACATTTACCACCGATTTGGAAAGCAGTATCTATGGAGAAGAACGGGCAAGAAACTCCATAGTTGCTCTTTTAAAATCATGTCATGTTATTTAGAAAGCAGATACAATGAGTTTTAAAGTTCAACCAAGTACGAGTTTGAAGTCGAATTCCTGCGGTAAGTTTGTCCGTATCTCAGAAATACTTCAAGTGGGTACAAGTATATTTAATAAGGTTAGGATTTGTTGAGGGGCTTCAAATGTTCCACGAATTTCTGTAACTAGGTCTCCACTAAAACTGAAGTTTGGTTTTACATGAGAGGACGTGAAGTTATTACGCTTGTTTATAGCAACTGTTTAAATAAAACAAGGCACTTATACAGATATATATTCAGAAAAAATATAAACGCATAAGTCACTCTAGAAGGAGTGTACGGATTTGTATGATTTTTAATACAAACTCAGAACTTTGGAGGACTGTTAAGGCGCAATACAAAAGTTGATAATTAAACAAAATCGAAATCTTTTTTCTTCAAGATGTAAAACATCTTTGGCAAGATTCAAAGACACCAAAATCGTCGCCTTACGATGTATTGCCATGACGCGACCTTGAAATTTACTCTCAACGCGCCTAAAGAAGTTTTATTTTAAGACTATTTCCTTCGAAATTATAAAATATATACTAATATTATTGATATGTTAAAAATTTAGGAAACCCTCACAATTTACACCATTTGTTAGTAAATAAACACAACAACCTAAACTCTATTACGAGAGTTAACCCAAAGGACTTTATTAAATTTAATTATTACTCCTAACTCCACAAGTTTAGTTTAAAGTTTTGTACAAACAACAGTTAACTTGTTCTATTCCTATACAAATTCAAACTAATTAGGTGTAGGTAGAATATGAACTTATTCATACGTTTTATTATTATATTAATTGAAAGGAAAGCAAAAAAATAGCGTGGTTTTTATATTTAAAAATAACTACACAAAGGCAATGTTTCATTTCAAATATCGCATATTAATAATTTGTTTTACCGTAAATACATTTTTAATTTTTGATATTTGATCTCCGGTTATGATTATTCAGATGTATAATATATATTTTTCTTTGCCTTTATATAATGGCTCTCAGTTCATAGTACAAAGAAATTTAAATCTAATCTAAATTTAGAAATTTTATTGGGATAACTACTGATGACTATCTGCGCTTCGTGGTTTCACTCGCGTGGCTCCGCTCCTATTGGTCTTAGCGTAATGATATATAGCCTTCCTCGATAAATGGGCTATCTAACACCGAAATAATTTTTAAAATTAGACCAGTAGTTCCGAGATTAGCGCGTTCAAACAAATAAACAAACTCTTCAGCTTTAGAATATTCAGCATAGATTAAATTTATTTTAAGTGTCAAATGCATATAAATCAGTTAAATTCTAATTCTTTTCTTATGCTACTTTAACCTGTGACAAATGTATTTTTTATTCTAGATCAAGGTTAGTTTACAGTAAAAGAAAGGATTAACAACACCAGAATGTAAAAACGTAATAAACTATCCATCACAAACATTTATTATCCTAGAAGTAGGTACATGAAGTCAGAACTCATTTATCAAAGCATGAATCAGTATAGTTTGCACGACGCGTTCACAAAGATTCCACAAAATGGACCAAGCCGATGAAAGACCTTTATTATTTTTCATTGTAGTGACAAATAGAATATTCTAGTAGGTACTGAGAATTGTGCTCTTTCAATTTTCGTGCGGATTTTTCATTATTCGCCGCCAAATTGAGAGTGAAATTGTTATGAATGAGTTTTGAGAATTTTTCTTTAGAAACTACGATTTTTAGGTACTGATTAATTATGTTTACTGTGGCATGAATTGTATCAATAATGTTTACATATTTTTATAAGCCTATAAAAATATGTAAAATTCGACCTCAAATTTGTCTACAACAAAGCATACACTAGGGTTACAGGGGCGACAGAAGGGGTGGTGTAATAATGTAAAGAAAATGAATCAACCAAAGAACAAATAAGCCCCACCAAGACTTAAAATCATAAACGTTTAACCTTAAAAAGGCTTTAAATACTTAACAAAAGTACAAACACCAGAACAAGTGGTTAACATAAACCTCAAAGCAACTCTGCAAAACAAAATCGATACTTAAGCATTACAAGTTAAACAACAGCAGTTAAGTTGGCAAAGATAGCGGACGAACTCTAGCTTTGAGTTTTGACGTTGGAATTATTCAAAAACCACTAAGAGTTTCGAGCGAATTGTTTGCAATTTCTGAAATAGAAATAAATAATGAACCGTCTGTGCCTTAATTGATCTGATGCGGGCTTGTTAGTTCAGAGTTTATAGTAATTAATGGATACTAGTGTTACGCTCGGAGTTGCTCGCGGTTGGCGACTTGTGTGCTTTTAGTTTGTGTAAATATTAATAGAAGGTTAGGTTTAAAATTAATAAACGATAGTGTTTGCTTGAATTAATATTATTTTGTTTTATGCTAACAGCCATTCTGTATTGTATATGTACTTATAGGTAACAGAAATTATAAAGTTAATTTATCTCATTTTATTCCGAAATTTATCTCTATTTATATTGAAATATATCCAAATCTCTATTTGCACGAGAGAGTTATAAACATCTACTTTAAAATAATAATGTTGCGCTAAAATACTATCGTATGATGTCCATAAAAGTTTGTTAATCGATAAAAAAGAGCTTATAATAATTATGAGCCATTTCACACAGCAATTGATTCATACATAAAGACTTTCTCGGTTATTTGTCGATACTTGAACCAAGCGTGATTTGTTGATTCCTTTAAAACGTCTCGTGTGATGTATTGGCCAGACGTATCATTAATCTTTGCTATCTTGAATCTTTAAACCGAAATAAGTTTAAACTGTACGAATAACAATTTGGGAAGTTCTGGTTTAAGAAATCATTCAACAAATTGTGGAACTTCAATAAAACTTTTGACATCTAAGATATTATTAAATGATACATTAAGCAAAATTATTTGTGTTAAATATTTGCTACGTGTTGTGATAATAAAATTGCTATCAATAAATATAAATTGCATCACCTTTTTAGGATCACGTATATATGACGTCGCTGCTTTTCATTATTGATTATTGATAGATTTTAATACGTTTTATTCATATTCTTATACTATTATTGCAATAAATTTTGAGATGAAACAAATTTCAACGTAAAATTCGTACAAGACCAAAAATTACAACCACAACTCAAAAAGCTCTTGTTTTTCGCCAGAGGTAAAAATCACGCCTAATTGTATGTGTAAATCCAGTCGCTCAGAATAATCTTACGTACTGTTGTTATGTAGGATTCAACTTAAATCCGAAGGAAACAAGGAAAAGTTTCTATAAAAAATATTTACAATGGAAATGTTTGTAAAAACATAACGCAATAGCGATGTAACTTTCTGTGATTAAAGGAGTGCGAATTAAAGTTGTCAGCTATCCACATTTTGAATACTAGCTTTCTGTCCGTGATTTCGTAAACGTGAAATACACCAACTAAACAAAATATGATAAAATATAATGAAATATAAAAAAATATGTATTACATCAACTAGGTATTTAGATAAGCTTCGGAAGTGACGAATTTCTTAATACAGCTTCTTAGTATTCAGCTACGCTCTAATCAGCAAGGTGCAAATTTTGGTTTCTGGTGCTTAAAACTAGCTGCGCTTCGCGATTTCACCCGCGTGGCTTCGCTCCTGTTCGTCTTAGCGTAGTGATATATTATAGCCTATAGCCTTCCTCGATAAATGGGCATTCTAACACCGAAAGAATTTTTCAAATCGGAACAGTAGTTCCTGAGATTAGCGCGTCCAAATAAACAAACAAAAAAAAATGTGTGCGTGTACTAGTGTACACACGTAAGAAGTGAAACTTCTTTATGACCTTATTTTTCAAAAAATAATTTACTATATGCAACTTTACAGAAATACGTCGAATCATGCGTGGTACGGATAAGTAAAAGATGGCGCGTAACGGAAAAATGTCACGCGTAACGAAAAAATGCACTAAATTTTTTTCCAACCCCGATAAAGAAGTTTCACTTCAAAAACTCTTCAGCTTTATAATATTAGTATAGATATACATTATACACGGATACTTATATAACGTAAAATAAAAGTGAATGTATATAACTATAGTTCCTATACTATTACAACTTACCCCTACGTATATTGATATTCTAGCAGCTAAATTATTTCTTTAAATTAATTATTAAACCATCTAAAAACAGAGAAAATGAATACACATTAAGAAACCTAGCTTATAAGCTACTGAAACTAATCGGGCGGAAGTATCGGAAATGCTACTAAATTACCTTAATTAAGGCTTTCATTTATCGAGATTTAGCCTAATTCAGGTAAACCTGTAATGTATTACCGTGGAAGGAAAATATTTTCATGGATTCTGTGTAAACTTTCTTGTGAATAGGTGTTAGTTTAGGAAGAGAAATGGATTGATTTTTAAACTGAACTTAATATGAAATGAACGATTCCGTTCAGTCGTGTTATTCAACAATCATTAGTATCCATGATTATTAACTTAAATTTGTAGGAATCTGGGTTATTCTGTCCTGACATATAATAGTAAAAGTCATAACTTTACGTATTCTGTTTCCATTTATTTGCCCAACATTGATAGATAGCAACGTTCTTTTGAAACAACAAAAAGTTTTTTTCTTTTCGAAAATATAAATTACTAATTAAAATTGTCACATATCCCATAATCTTATCTAAAGATACAACTTTTTGTTCATTTCAAAGTAATCAAAGCAATGAGTAAACTTTATAACAGTTCCGGTCTGTTTCCAACCTCAAGTGGAACTGCAGTCTTTATCGGACTAGGATAAAGGTATTAAGGGGATTTGATGTTAGGATAATGACTGGTCACTAGCTGGCTACACAATTGCATTGAAGGTAATACGTATTGTCCAACTTTACAGGATAACCGGTAAAGTATACATTAAAGCCAGGAATATACAGGGTGTAATCGTTACGACGTGTGCACAGGCGATTATTCCGTAACTATTGCAGATATCAAAAAACTATTAACCGATATCTAATGAGTAAAATGACAATAATAACTTTTTAAAAATAAAACGGGAAATATCCAAAAAAGTTATATTAAACACTCCCATACATTTGATTTCCCATACATTTTGTGTTCAAAGCAAATTTTCGAAGTGACGTCCTCGATTTGGAATAGCATTGTATTCCACATCGAGCTCTATTTACAGTTTCTAAATGAATTTTTATTAAAATTAGCGAAGTAATTGAGGCACAAAACCAAAATAAGAACCAAAATTTTTCATAATATTATCTGTTAGGGATAGTCATATCTAATACTAAATGTATGGGAGCGTTTGATGTATAATTTTTGGATTCTCGTTTTATTTTTAAAAAGTTATTATTGTCATTTTACTCATTAGGTAAAGGGCTTTCGATATTAGTTTAAAGTTTTTTGATATCTGCAATAGTAACGGAATGAACGCCTGTGCACAATTAACGATTACACCCTGTAGAGCTTATGTTCCAATATAGAGAGGATATACCTATAGCTTATAATAATACGTACAAATTGTTATAAAAGACGTAGAGCATTCTTTCGTTGTTTTAGTGCGTTCTTATACTGAACAACACTGAATACGAGTTTTCGATTACACTAAAAGATCACGAAAGAATGCTCTTGCTCTAGCTCTAGCTCTATGTTCGTTTGATGTAAAAGCACCGTTAGAAGAAATCTTATTAAGGAGTTCAAAAACTGTCAACAAATGACTTCAAGATTATAATGTTTTATCACCGAAAGTATACCTTCATTCAATTTATTTCTACTCTCTTTCGAATCTCATTAAAAATCGGCAGATCACGCTTTATCTATCCAATGCCTAACTTTATACGTCATATCCAAAGAAATCAAATCATTCCTTGGCACTTAACGCATCCTACAAGTCTTTACATTCGAACATAAAACGGCTCCAGTTAGATTTCGAGACGTTTCTTTTAAAATTTCTATTCTGTTCCAAATGCCTTTTTTATACGCTCGTAAAAGTTGAGCGAAACTGATTTCGTTTCTTGAGCATATCTTTCGTAACTGAGTAAATAATAAATGAAAACGGTTGTGGAAATTAAAATATTTAATTCAAGAAAAAGTAAACCGCGGCAGTTAAAGGGTTAGTTGTTATTTCTTTTGTAATGTTTATGTTTAAATTTTTAGATGGTTTTTTAAAAATTGTAAGATAATTCTTGTAGTTAACTGTTTTATTGTTATATCTCGGTCGCGGCAACGAAAGTTAATATTACGATTTTGAGACCTTTAACGTTGATTGTAGTTTTATCAACTACTGAATGCAGCAAGTACTTTTACACCTAAATTTCTTACTCGTAAAGCTCGAGATACTTATATTTACTTTTCAAAAAATGTAAAGCCATCGCGATAATTCAAAGAACATGATAATCAACGGATTTTTTAGGTTATGCTGGTTTATATAATCAAAAGGCATAATTTAGGCTATATTTCATTCAATTAATCTATTGTAATTATAAGATTATAATTTTATAATTACAATAGATTATAATAAAAAAGAGCGTGTGTGCCGAGCACACGTGTCAGAAGTGAAACTTCTTTGGCAAGATTCAAAGATAGACGGTATTGCTATGTCGCGACCTTGAAATTTTTCTCTCAACGTGCCTAAAAAAGTTTCACTTCAAAATTATTTTGTTTTACTTTAACAATATTGTGTTAAGGCCGTGTACGCGGTCCGTGCGCTGTTTGGCTCAAATATGTGATTTTTCAAACCAGATTGTCCATCAACCACTTATCTTACAAACATATGAATTACTAATAATTTTAGGAAATTTTATTGTCTATGTAGTTAGTTAAGAGTTTTTTTCAATTAATACAGTATTTGTGAATACCATCAAGATAACTGAGCCGATGATTACTTGATTTCACTTTTAGTGTCAATTTCGAAGCTAAAAATATCTGAAATTGCTGACAGATCTAACACACATTTTTTTTAACTAACTGCAAAAATCCTTATTAAAATAGTTAGTTAAAAGATTTTTTTATTTTGGACTCCTAACTTACGAAATTAAAATCCGAACAATGTGAATTTTTTTAGAAATTATAGGCGACAAAATGATTATTTTCACCAAGATATTTGACTTAATTGAATATAATTTATACATATTGCAATAAAAGAATGTCTTACTTATAAGATAAAATTTAAAAAATCAACTAAGGTACCTCTATTATTTTTCTACAATTTTTTTTAAAATACTATAAAACACTGCGCGCGACCCGATTCAAATCAGTCGGCAGCGAGCCTTTCCAGAGAGAGGACATGTTGCTCGGCGCTCTCCTGTGGACCTATGCTGTTCATAGTAAAAGGATAGCGCAAGCCGCGATCTATCGTAATAGATCGCGGAGATTTTGACTTGCGTTAAATTGAATAAGCGCTCTTAAATAAAATATTCAAAACTGGTGGTTTATTTTCACTCTGAAAATAACAACAAAAATAGCATTAAATCAATATCATTAACAATTGTATAAGAACCATTGTGAAGCCTAATTAGTTATTGTAACAATGCAACCCCTTGACTATCTCATTAACGTCTGTAAATGAAACATAACAATAACATTAGGGTGCTTTTCCACCACTAATGTGCGAGGGAAATGTCTCGTGCGAGTCTAGCTGTGTTGTGAAAATGAATGAATGAAAAATACTTTATTGTACACCTTATAATATACATGATACAATATAACAATGTACAGTTGTAGTTATCAAAAAATGTTAAAAGACGAGGAAAATAAATTAATCAATAACAAGGTGGTGCAAAATAAATAAAAATGAGTAGGGGTTTCCACGAAAGCCATGCGAGGAAAATGTGCGGTGCTGTGTTGAAATGTCTTCTACACTTATTGTGCTTTTCCACTTATTGGCGGGAACAGGGGCGGATTTCCCTATAGGCCGAGTAAGCCCGGGCCAAGGGCGGCAAAATTTAGTATCTGAAATACACTGATTACATTAATTAAATCTCTTACTGACTATCGTTTTTTTATTTTAATTTAATTTCTATAGTTGTTCTAATTTTTTATGCTTTACAGCACAGGGGGGGGGGGCAATCTTTCATAGGCCTAGGGCAGCCAACGTATCAAATCCGCTCCTGGGTGGGAAAACATGGCACACATCTCTCGCACTCTCCTTGTATGGGCCTAGCGCTGCTGAGCCGATTCCACCAGAGCTGTGCTGTGCGAGGCGAGGTAAATGAAGCGATACTATTGCTTCTTTGGTGAAAACGCAGCCTTATACTCGTTAATGTTATGACAATATTGTTCAGACAAGAACATGCGTTTTAAAGTTATTTTTATTTTATCTCCTGAAACATTGTATGTTGTTTTATTATCACAGCACTAGAAAGATAATCTTAAGAGAAATAAATGTATGTGCAGTGTAAATTTTTTATTTTAAATTATTTCTACTACATGTCAGTGTAAGATTATTGACTGGATACTCTATAAAAAATGAATATTAGATAATTTTGAAATATTCATTAATTTATAGAGTAGGTTACAATTTGAAAAAAAGTAGTAGAGCAGATCCTGTTTTGGAGATAAATTACAGTAATTTAGATTTAGATTTAGGTCACGAAGTGCATATCATGGTTAATTCTGCTTAATTTGGCACCTGACCAATCAGGTTGTTTGTGAAATTCTTATGTCATGAAAATAATCTTGTACCAAATGCATATAAATGAAAATAATGGATATATAATTATCAATATACAAAATATAATGATACGCATGTATGTTTGTAATCTAAATAAAACCTTTTCTTTTCACTGAGACGTTCTATTCAAAGACACTGAGGGGTAAACGACACGTCAAGGGTTACCCTGCGGCCTTAGCAAAGTAGCACACGATGACTTCACAAATGTACACTAGTCTAGTAGTTTTAATATAAGGTTTAAAGACATTTATTTTCATTAAGACATGAAGTCACTTACACGAGAAACTTAATTTTAAACATAGGTATATATAAAAGTTATCATTAGTTAGGTAAAGAGTAGGTTATTTACATAAGTTAGGTACTCATACATTGCATTCAAAGTTTGAGCGACTCTTCAAAAAAATCTATCATTGACTCTTGAAGTTGAGTAATATTAATAATGTCATGGGGTAAATTAATGCCACTTATTATTTTGTTATGTACAATTGTTTGATGTCTAGCCACAGAATACTTAGTGGTAGCTAACGCCCCTAGCAATCATTTATTGAGAAAGGAAATGCTCGTACAGTTTATTCATAGGTTTATTTTAATGTTTCGATTCTTAGCTATTTTATAGCATAAAATATATCGCTTCTTTCCTTTTCCATAGTATGTTCCTTTTCTATAGGTAATTCATTTCAAATTCTAAAACGTATTTGAGGTTGACCACATCAGTATCTGCCGTTGATGGCTATTATTTGAAACACGGTGCAGCCGCTTGTTATTTTAATTAAGTGATCTAAACTTTAATTTGCTTCAGAAAGTACTATGTATAAAAGCAAAGAGTCAACTCACTATATTTCTTAATATTATTTTGCAAACTTATAGTAAATCATGGCATTCCTTGGCATAATATTTCATGTAAAAATTTCACCCTTGTCATCTTCCATGTATATGTATTCACACCCATTTAGTGACCTATTTATACTGATAGCGTTTTTAATACCATAACACTATTAAAGTAACGCGGGTATTTTTTGGATAGACTATCACCACAGTATGATCCCATGGAATTTTTATGTTAAACGGTGTGTGGTACTTAATGCATTGCTTTTTATATCAGACTTGACAGACAC
Organism: Colias nastes; assembly: GCA_907164665.1. Classification (NCBI taxonomy): domain Eukaryota; kingdom Metazoa; phylum Arthropoda; class Insecta; order Lepidoptera; family Pieridae; genus Colias; species Colias nastes. Next base: position 30,308 of record CAJQZM010031328.1, on the reverse strand, counting down.
GAAGAAACAATGCTTCAGGTACATCAATATAAATTCTTAAAAAGGCTATTTGATAATTTAACAGCTTCATTTCTACGTATGAAGCTTAAGGTGACTGGTAGAGCAAAACGCGAGTTTGCTGCTAAATTATAATGCTTTAAAGTATATGATTAACTGCAGTAAACAATCTCAGATAAATATATGATATTCTTCAGGAGATAAACTAGCTAGATAGTGTGTTGAAAACACAATACAACTTATTTTACTCGGTAGAAAAAATCACAAAGGTACCTCTAAAAAAATCTTTTGATGCTTAAAAACCATACTAAACTACATGCAATCATTCTGTTTTTTCGGCAAATAATTCTACAAGCAACATACTAAGATAATACTGTGTTATTTTTTTAGTCCAATCAATAGATTTCGTGTAAATCGCAAATTCTTATTCCCAAACCAAAAACGTACGCATGTGTGCGTGAACGCCTGTGTACCGACACTACCGGCCGAGGCCCGTTCGTAATGATGCGCGTATGGCGTCGGGCTGCAGCTGTGGCGCGGCGTGTGTGTGTGAGTGGAATGAAATGCTTACTCAGGGCAGCGCCTTAAGAAGCAAACTTATTAGCTAGGTACTCATAACTCAATTAATAAAATTTTAATTCAAACAATAATACTCATTCGTTGCAAATCTTGTATTGTTTTATTTATACATGTACGCTATACTTAAAACCTCATTCTTGTATTTATATGTAATTAGTACACTATTTGGAAATATATTAAGTGGATAAGCTCGCAGTAGTGGATACAATATCCAATTAAATAGGCGATAGTATGGCTACTTACCAATAAATCCTATTACAGGTTAATTGCAGTTATCAGTTCCGAACTTGGAGATAATATTAGCTATTAACAAACATGATAGAGATTAAAAAAAATAAATATAATACCTACATAATTAATAGAACATCTATGTATAAATATTATGAGTAAAACAGCTGCTCATTGATTTCAAGAACAACTTATTAAAAAGGTTTAGTTCAAATATATTTCGGTGAGTATTAAAAAAAAGAAAGGAGAAGAAGAATGTTAAAGAAGTTTCACTTCAAAAATTTAAATTAAAATAACCTTTCAGAATTCGCCGTTCATCGATAATAATTAATGGACTTCTTACATTGTTTCTAAGAACGATTTCATATATTTAGGCAAAAAATAACACATTCTGTGATGTGAATAGGTGATGAATCTTTTATTGTTGATATCCTTAAACTTAGGCCTTAGCATCAATAATTCAAGATAATGATTAGCACAAATAGGCATAACAAAAGAACTACAACCTATCATTTGTTTCGTAATCTCCACGTGACCGTTTACATAACACACGCATTCATATCTACGTCACGTCCCCTTGTTAACACATAACGTATTAGCTTGGAATTCCTTGTTTTTCCTCCCCAGAGTTAAGTCCGGTATAATTCTTGTAGATAATTAACTCGTTGATATATGCCTCGCCTGCCCGGACATTTAGTTCTCTCACTTTTATTTGTTCTCTTGATGAAGATCCGTGGGTTGGGAATGTTAAAAATAAGTGTCTGGGTGTGGTTGTCATGGTAACGGGTGTTGAATCGAGGTCGAATCTATTAAAATTCGTTGTCTTTTGTAGAAATTCTTAGTTCAAGTTTTTGATCATCATCATTGAAAAGTAGTACAAATAGAAATTTTAATTAAAAAAACCGGATTTAAAACGCGATTCATTACGGCAAAAATGTGTAAAAGTAAAATTATGTAATTATAACATGACAGAAATAAGGTCCATTCTTTCATAACATAAATCTTTTTGAAAGTAAGTAAGTCCTCGATAATAATTAATAAGATTATTTAGGAAGGAAAATGAGTATTCCACGCTGCGCTCAAGTTGTAAAGTTGAACAAAGGTGAGCGAATTTTTCGAATTCATTATATCATTCCTTCCTATCAGGATCTTTACACACTGTTGTTTTTAATATAATATAAGAAATATCTAAAAAAATTACTTATAAATTTTATAACATACATTTTCATCGCTAGTTTATAGATAAACATTGCTTCATCTCTATGTCTTTTGGATTTACAAAAGTCACGAAAAAATAAACAAAAAAATTGTTATGCTTATTGAAGTGAAACTTCTTTAGACGAGTTGAGAGTAAAATTTCAAGGTCGCGTCATGGCAATACGGTCACGTCATGGAGTAAGTTGAAGATATTGGCATCTTTAAATCTTGACAAAGTTTCGCTTTTGACAAGTGTGCTCGGCACACATGCTCTTTTCTTATTATTAATATTGTTTTTAAATTCAATTAAATTCTAATCCCGTCAAACATAATAATAAATACATGGCTAATTAGTTACAATCCGTTTCAAATTTGACTGATCAAAACTCATTTATAATGATAATAATTCATCATAAAATTATCTGTTAATAAATCATTTGCATCTGATCTATCCACACAGTTTTAGGATTATACTAATGCCATTGATGATAGGAAATTATTTAAGCCAATGTACCTATCTATATTTATTGAAAGTTCTATAGCTTTAACAGCATGATAAATTATAGCTGGAGGCTAGGATTTGTCTTTACTGTAGAGCGTTTAAATTTTATAAATTGAATGGTTAAGAAACCCTTTAGTGTTTGTTTTGTAGTGATTTGTCTTTCTATATTATTATAAAAATAGTACTCACTTCAGAGCGCTGTAAAACCTTAGCTATTGACGTAATGAAAAAATGTTGTATACAATAGTTGTTCCTCGAAAAACAATCTACAAAAATGGTCTGATATTATTTCTTCGTAAAATGATAAAAAAAAGTTTTATTGAAAAATATAAATAGCTCTAATTTCTGAACATTTTCGCTTATAACTTTTTTATTTATAGTTCTACGTCAAAAAGTTACTGGACCAAAGTTGTAGAGAATTTAATTTGCAACAAATAATGTAAGCAAATTTTTTTTATCAGATAAATAGTTTAAGAGATATATCGTAAAAACCATATCTACCGCTGTTTTCAAGATGGCGGCCGTGGGACAAGGGTGGCGACCCCACAAACTTGGTGATAGCTTTACACTGATCCCCCCTACACATAAAAAAATAAAATTGCGTCCTCTTAAAAATGCAAGGTTAGGCCTAAAAAATGTAACATTTCAATGGACTATTAAATTTTAACGTACTTACTAAATAAAGCTGTCTTTATTTTTATTAATAAGTAGCTGCTCCGCGCGGTTTTACCCCCGTGGCTCCACTCCTGTTGGTCGTAGCGTGATGTTATGTAGCCTATAACCTTCCTCGATAAATGGGCTATCTAACGGACCAGTAGTTCCCGAGATTAGCGCGTTCAAACGAACAAACAAACAAACTCTTCATCTTTATAATATTAGTATAGATAAGTAAAAGAGACCCTGACTACTGAAATATACCTATTACTGATAAAAATAAAGTAAATAATAAAAAACTTCAAAAAATAGGTTTTATTAACTCTCTTGAACAATATTTTATTTTATAAAATAAAAATGTTACTCGAATAAATGTAGCTAAACTGGTATCACTATAAAACATCACAAGATAATGTGATAATATTTTCTAGGCAAATAAGAACTTAATAAGATACAAGCGGTCAAGTAGATACTATTTTGAAGTGATCCGTATGTTAGCTTTATTATTTATACTAATATTTATTAAAAGAAACGCAAAAATATAGAAAATACAGATATGTTTTATAGTAAAGGTAAAAAAAAACCGCCTTGCGATATTATTTTTGAATATAAAAGCAACGAAAAAGTTTCCAGCTAAATTAACGATAGCTTTTGCACGAAATAGGAATAAATCGTTTCAAATGCATCTTTACATCCATATATTCTTATTTCTTGTAGTTCTAGGACAACTGATTCCTTACAAATTCGATGACCATCGCAAAGTTTTTTACCTTTATTAATTAAATATTTTAATGACAACAACAAATCTCTATATTTTAAGGGTTTAAACATTGTAGTTACAGAACCCTAAAACATTTAGACTACGCTCGAGTGGTTCTTGATGTAATTCATGAAAATGAAAATTAGGATCGTCTTTATAACAAAAAACAATGTCTTACTTTCCCATGTTATTGCTGAAATAGCCATTTATTATAACAAATCGATATCGTGATTTGAATTCCAGAGCATGTTTATTTACATACTATAGCAAAGGTATAGTATAAACTTGCTGCTAAAGCTATTATATTTGTCAAGTAAAAAGTATAATGTGCTACTACAAAAGGATTATTCAGATGGTAGTTATACTTTTTAACCTTTTTCTATTCTATTCCTTTTCCTTTTCCTATATAT
>CAJQZM010031328.1:0-25971 GCA_907164665.1 Colias nastes | reverse complement strand
TTGTTCATTTACTGTATATATATAAGAACAGCAAAAGAAAATGCATAAACATTGGCACATTATAGCGAAAGGCAAAAGGCAAATTACATGAAATTGGGGTAAAGAGCTAGTTTCATCATATCGCAAATGGGCCATAAACGACGGCGCCAATACATTACATATATTATTACATATGCCAAATATTGGACATATGTTTCGTATTTATGTTGGGACGCTAGATTTTTATTCTTTTCGCTATTTCTCACGTAATAAGGGAACGTTATGTCAAGGGTATTGGGCCAAATGAGCCCATTTGTATGGAAATATAACGAATTTGGTTTGTTTGAAAATATATCGGATTCTTATGTTGTAGTTTGAGCGTTGCTGAGATTGAGTTTCGACTGTATTGTAATAACTGTTTTGTTTTCGACGTTCTCGTTTGAATATTGTGATATTGTGAATGTTATTTCGTGGCTAAAAGTTGATATGAAATGTGATCTTAGTTTAACATGTAGGTATATTGTATGTATAGGATACATTTATGAGGGTCAATGTTTTTCAGAAATAATAAAAAAAGAAAATATACATAATATAAAAGCAAAGAAATTGGAACAACTTTCACATGAAGTGATATTTAACATTCTTTGACGACAATTTATATAATTATTACTTACATTATATATATTTACATTTGTTTTAATTTTAATAACTTATATATGTAATTTAATGTTCATTTTGGGTGTTGAAATATTTTTGAAATAATAACTATCGCTGTTTCTGATAATCTCACACATTATAATATTAACTACTCTCCCAAAATTATTAAGTGTAACAAGTTAAACTGCACACAAAATGAGCTTTATTTAAACCAGCACGTTATCCATATGTCAGTTCGGAAGGGCATTAGAAACATCGCAATATTCACTGGACACTGGCAGAATCCGTCTCTACTGGGATCGGGAAGGCCATAAACAAAAAAGAAGAAGAAGAAGAACATCGCAATATATTCCCCGCCAATTTGCGAAGCGATATCAATCGGAATAATTAGCAATTACCACTCAATCGACCATCGGGTGCCACGAAAGCCGCTTACCAAGTATTTCATGTTTTGCCAATACTTGATTGAAGTAATGTATTTTAGAGTTTGAGAGAAAATGTATGGGGTGGTTGAAATGTTCGTGGAAATTGTTTCAATAACTTTACGTCTAAGTAGTAAGGTTTTACGAATAAGAATTCGTTTATTTTTCTAATTATGGTTTCATCGCTTTAGAATTCAGCTAGAGAAATCATTTGTAGTTTTTACGACAGTAATATTTTATAATATTCATAGAAAAGATAAAGATAATTCTTAATCTTTAGCAAACTCAAACATTTATTTATTTAATTAGACCTCCTAGAAGCACTTTTGAATCGTCGTAACATATTTGTAACATTTACCACCGATATATCTGCTATATTAAACTTTCATTTTGAAGTGAATCATTATATATTAATTTATTTTGTTTGATAAGCCTTCTACCCAGTTACAAATAAAATGTTTGTTCAAATAATATTCTCATAAATCGCTACTAAAAATAAACAGAAAAAATTCTGTCACTATGTGAAGAAGTCACTATGTTGAGAAAATGCGCAGATTCGATGATCTTCAAACATTCCAAACAACGTAATCAAGACATACATTTCATACAAGCTGCACGTGCCATTGAATATTGAATCAATTGCACTAAAAATTATGGAACAGATACTAAAGTTGACAACATCACAATATGCGTTATTGGGTTCCGATCGATAAAATCCAGCTATAAAATCCAGTATGCGAAATTTCATTCCTCCAATAGGACCATAAATAACAAACAGCATCGAATATCTTAACTTCGGAAGTTCGTATGACAAACAGGGTGGAAAGTACAAGATTTCAGAGTTCGCAATACTTGAATCGAGTTACGAATACTTGGAGCCTGTATAGTTCGGCGATCTGCTTCGAATTTGCTAATGAATGTCGAGTTTTAATGGTGTGTGACGGTTTATATGTTCCTGGAAATTTCTTAAGAATCACGGATAATGAAACACGGATAATAATATAGACTGCATGCAGCGATATGGTGGCAAAATTTTGCCAGCCATTGTTTGACGGTTTTATTAGATGTAAAAGTAGCTGCTGGGATCTTCTCTACACTTATTTTCTTGGTTTGTAAAACAGTATTGATCAAAGCGAAAGAAAAATACCCAAAATGATTGAATTCCATTCAGCAGTTCAAGATACATGCTGTAACTAATAGGACTTTTTTTACAGTAAAAAAAATCTTATCAGTAATCCATAGTTTTTTTTTCTATATTACGAGTAGAAAAATAACAAAAGCAAACGTTATAATCATATTTATACAAGTATAACCTTATGGTATAGGTGGGTTTGAATAGAATGGAGGGAAAACTCATTCAAAGCCTCAGCCCTGATCCCAAACAAAAGGGAAAAGGGTGGAAAAATATGAAAAGCGTCTAATATCGTCTTCTATTTATTTTTCCGCTAAAAAACTGATTTAAATTATTTATTCATGGATTAGGGTAAACCTTAAAAATTACCAAAACAAATGGTAATTTCATTAAATTAATTCAACGGTAATTCATTTTAAGATTTTTCTCCTCCATTTAATAAATTTAGATTATTTATATATATAATATATTTATTCTTTACTATTCTTGATATAAATGTTCGTATTTTGTAACACAACGTCAATATTTTAGCCCCAAAAATAAAGTTCTAGTAATTCACGAGTGTAAACAAAATAAAGTTGGACAGTAAATACAATAGCACTCTGAATATTAGGTTTGGTGCTAGCAAGTTATGTGAGAGAATATTGAATAATATTCACACATCAAGAACTTTGTAACTGTATCCGTCTATTTGGTGGCTAGTGCATTTTATCGATGCAAAGTCCTATTATAAGTATATAGTATAGTGAATATATAGAGCACTCTACAGAATGTGCGTTTAAAAATAGTACTAAGTAGGTACTACAAAGTAGGTATGTTTAAAAATATTCTACGTTAGAATTGATTAATTTGTATTTTTTTTGTTTTCCTTTAATTTTCTTAAACCAACAAAGTTACTTTCGCATTAATTATAGTTCAAGTAAGTAGTTATAAATTTAATTATAAATTTTCCCTAAACATTATTAATTGAAGTCGTAAAGTACAATATAAATAATAACGGATCTGTAAAATTTATTTCTATTCTTAGTAACTAAGTATAGGAGAAATAAATAATAATTTCTCAATATTTTAAGAATTACTATTGCAGATTCTAAATATTTAATACTCAAACATTAATTTATTCAATGACTTCTTCTAGTAGTCCATTGAAATGTTAAATTTTTTAGGCCTAACCTTGCGTTTTTTAGAGGACGCAATTTTATGTTTTTGGTGTGTAGGGGGGGTCAGTGAGAAGCTAAAACCAAGTTTGTGGGGTCGCCACCCTTGTCCCACGGCCGCCATCTTGAAAATAGCGGTTGATATGGTTTTTACGATATATCTCTTAAACTATTTATCTGATAAAAAAATTGTTAACATTATTTGTTGCAAATTAAATTCTCTACAACTTTGGTCCAGTGACTTATTGTCATAAAACTATCAATAAAAAAGTTATAAGCGAAAATGTTCAGAAATTAGAGCTATTTATATTTTTCAATAAAACTTTTTTTTATCATTTTACGAAGAAATGATATCAGACCATTTTTGTAGATTGTTTTTCGAGGAACAACTTTTACATACAACATTTTTTCATTACGTCAATAGCTAAGGTTTTAAATAAACAATTTTTTTTATCAGATAAATAGTTTAAGAGATATATTATCGTAAAAACCATATCAACCGCTATTTTCAAGATGGCAGCCGTGGGACAAGGGTGGCGACCCCACAAACTTGGTTTTAGCTTCTCACTGACCCCCCCTACACATCAAAAAAATAAAATTGCGTCCTCTAAAAAACGCAACCCCAAATGTAACTTTTCAATGGACTATAGAAGCACTTTTGAATCGTCATAACATATTTTTAACATTTACCACCGATGGTTTTGAAACATTGTAATATTGAAGTAAAAAAAGCTGCATTTAAAAAGCATAGAAGAGTAGAATTGATAATTTAATTTTTTAGCTATAATCCCTACTAATTATCACGTACATCTGTCTATCAAAATGTACTTAGATTGAGTTGTTCGTTAGAAAAATAATCATCATTTTGGGAGTAAAATCGCACTAAACATTCCAGTTAAAACCATCAAATTAGTAATTTTCTTACATCCCATATATCTACAGCGACGGAATCAGATCGTTTTTGAACTCTACTAATTACAAAACTAAAAATAACCCCTGCGTTAATTACATTGGAAAAAAGTGAACTTGTTACTGTTCTTACTGTTAAGTAAGTTTATAAATAGTATTATATTGTGTAAAGTATTACAGGTAGGTTTAACACATTATTATTTCGCAAAAATTTCATCATAAATTAAAAAAAAAAACAATTAAAGTGTTCAGTGAAATTATAGTCCCGGCAAACTTATAAAAGAGGAAAATAGCAGCCAAGATCAATTCTAAGAATATGTTTGGTTGTTGTTTTCGCCGAAAAAGTATTGAGATCTAAATCTGGAAGAAAGAGGTTCTACAGAAAATCCTGTAAAATATTGGAAAGATTAAAATTAATAATTACATATATAATATATTATTTTTTGCAACTTTATTCTCTATTTTATCTTTATTAACTACAACATTATCTGTTAATTAAAAGTAGGACATTTTAAATTAAATAGATATTGTATAATTGAATTAAAACAATTTACATAATATATGTACTAATGGCTTATCACATGTAAGTGTCACATATATGACGAAAAACCTGAATCTATGTTGACCATATGATCTGAGGATATCCTCAGCATACTAGCAATGGATAAACTAAATATCCAAATAGCGTGAACGAAAAATATTCCAGCGCATTGTAATAAATACTGTGCTCTAGTACATTATATAATACTAGGAAATAGAAAAGGGTTAAGATTGACGGCCCAAAAATTATACGATCCATGCGCCAGCCACATCTGCATATAAATAGAATGCAACGTAAACCAATTTAGGTTTTATCTCGATCGTCCTAGATCACTAAATTCAGTTTTAGATTAGTTCCAAATATATTGCGCTGAAATGTGTACTATATGAAAACACGTGGTGTGCCGCACGGTTTCACCCGCGGGCAAAATCAAGTATTTCTCTAGCTCATGTGATAGTCTAATGTATAACCTATATTACTGTAAAGTTTCATCCGAATCCGTATAGCAGTTTTTTTTTGTGAAAGCGTAACAAACATACATCCACGCAAACTTATCGTATTATAATATAAGTAGAATATTGTAGGATATATTATGTGACTTAAAATGTTTTTTTTTCTTTATATGATGATTGTTAGATATATAAGTCTGTTTTGTACGTAGGTGAAATTGAAAGATACTTATCGCCAACGTTAAAAGACATTGTAAGGATCTTCTTCTTCTTATCATTATTATAGAAATAAAACCGGATGTGGCATTATTTGCTATATTTTCAATAAGTATTTGTGTATAATAAAATTCTCGCGTAGGTTCATCTAAACATACACAATACACATGTTATATCTTTTTTTTAGACTTATGTTTAACTATAAATTTGGAAATTACCAACGTAATATTCAAATTAAATAGACTGAAAAACAATTAAAAGAGTGTGTGTGAATTCCTTTTTTGAGGTATGCGACAGATACATTATTCAGTTCCTTTCAGTGGTGAATTTTCTTGGATGTGATCAGCCTTCTCTGCAATGCTGACCTATTTCTTAGATATTTCCAATCGGAAATCGAACCAAGCACACCTCTATTCTATCCTCATATTTTGATCACTGTACTAAGGAATCGGTCTGATTATTTTAATTATGAATTCAGGATATTTTGTCTATACCAGTAAGCTCATTATTTTGTATTATACATTTAATTAGCACGTGCTATTGTAATTGTTGAGCTGATTTTGTATCATAACGAGCGAATGCAAATATCATAGAGACTGCAAACATTGTTTTGAATTAATATTCCCGTTTCAATAAACGATTCTAGATATTTGTTTGCAACAAATCATTTTAATTGCTATTATGTTGCCGCTGTGAAATAATATTAATAAGATTCAATATTTAATATTACTTTGCATATTGAATAAAATGTTATTAATTAGATTATGGATTAATCTTTTTCGAGTGTTCCATTTTTTGAAGCGGATTTGTTTTCATAATAAATTATTATGGCACTTCTCTATGCACTTTTTTTTCATGACATTATTTATTATTTGTATAAATCATTCAGTTTTTTCTATTCAGTAGTGAAACGGAACTTTCTATTTCATGAAATAGTAGGTAAGTCTTTTATATGTCAAAGGAAATTACCATAGAAAGATATATTTGGATGTGATAAAAAGAAGCCTTTTCCTCTGACTAGTTTGCTGTCTATAGATACTATTTATATCTATACATCATCATATCGCCAATCAAGTATTTCAAATACCTCAATGTCAAATGCAATACATTTGTTTATAAAATTAATTAATATTATCAAAATAATTTGTAGCCAACTGTCACGTAACTTATGACTTACTTGCTACGAGATCTATAAACTACGTCGCCTACGACGTAGCGCCGCTACGAAGTCAGTGCGGTGCGTATACATTGCTGCATATTAAACACATTACGCTCTACTAATCTTACAAACGAGACAATGTAATATGCATTAGATTTAGATTGGTGTCTGTCATTCACAAGGCCGTAATTGGATATTGCAAGCTAGAATATTTATTTGATTAAAACTGCACAATGAATAATTGTTAAATATGTAGGTGTGATTTTATTCAATGATATAAAAATAGTACCTACTTAATATTTTTATTTTCTTTTGTGTAAGTACAAGAATATCCTGTTATAACTTATAAAAAAGTTTCAGGAAAATGAATCAGGAAATTTTCCTTGTTGAGAATTGATATTTTCAGAAAACGATTTTGTTTATGTAAGATTATATTCATTAGTGTTAATTATATAATAAAATATAATTTTCCTTTGATCGCAGACTTATTTAGCAAAGTCCTATAATCTACCAAAAATAGTAAAATAAATTGCTTTGTAGGTAAATGTATTATTCTATATTTAATACATACATAAGTATACATTGTTCGCCTCCACACTCTAGCGGCTTAGGAGAAAAAATACTTCAGCCAAATAGAAATAAAAACAAAGAGTAATAAAGATAATCGCCGACACGTTCCTGCATAATCTGTCACTCATCGTACGAAACTAAACAAGTCAATGGTACTTTAGAGCGACCCCAAATAAATACGGCCCTTAAGCTGACATCGCATATAAGGGTATGACCTCGGGTAAATAATGCCTGAAAATATGACTATTACATATGACCCTGCAGGAAGTTTTTATTCAGATTTTGTGTGTTCAAAACATTTTATAGTGAATGAGTGTCATTATTCAAGAGTGGGAAATATTATTGTATGGTTTTTGTGGGTTCCGTACTTAAAAATAATGAGACACCATGTTGTACTCTTTAGTCATGTATTTAAAATTGTAAAGTAGTGGAATAGGAAGTGCACTATGTAAGTGTGTATCGTAGAATACTTTAACCAATTATAATATTTCCAATGAACTCTGTTTCGAGCGTGATTAGTCGTCACGGCTGACATTTTTCAAGAGAAGATTACTTACGAATAAATATCAAATGGTATCCTAGTGAATACGTTGCTCTATCTATATGTGTATTAATGTAGGAGATAATTGAAAGTTATTTATTTTTTATACCTATCGCAGCCGTTACTATTAAAAAATATCTATGGTGTATGAAATTATAAGTAAACTAGCTTACCGCCCGCGGCTTCGCCCGCTTTGTCTAAAACCTAATAAATCATATACAAACCTTCCTCTTGAATCACTCTATCTATTAAAAAAAACCGCATCAAAATCCGTTGCGTAGTTTTAAAGATTTTAGCATACAAAGGAACATAGGGAAATAGGGACAGAGAAAGCGACTTTGTTTTATACTATGTAGTGATAACCAAGAAAACAAGAAATGTAATAAATACACTTTAAATGTAAAGGAATGAAAAATTAAAAGATAATAAAATAATTAAAAATATTATTCAATCTGTTGTACACCGACACTTAAGAAACTAAAATAAGAGTCAAACCACAAAAAGAAACAAAAATAAGTTTTGTGAGCGACCACTTGACGGCACCTATTGTGGACCATAGTGTTGAGTGGTGTCCGACCCTTTCACATTGAAGTTATTAATAAAGATACATGACATTGGATGAAGATTCTATACATTTTAAGGCCATTTTCATATAATAGTCTACGACAAAAGGGGAATCAAATGTTTTCCAAAAGTTCATTTAGAATAGAATTATGTATCAATTATTACACCCTATCAGGATAAAATTTTTCTTTAAATTCGCCAAGCGGTAGACGCGGGCTTTTCTATCCTACTACTATTATAAAGGCGAAAGTTTGTAAGTATGGATGTATGGATGTTTGTTACTCTTTCACGCAAATTCTACTGAACCGATTACAATGAAATTTAGCACACATATAGAGGGTAACTTGGATTAACACATAGGATAGGTTTTATCCCGGAAATCCCACGGGAACGGGAACTATGCGGGTTTTCCTTTGAAAACGCGGGCGAAGCCGCGGGCGGAAATCTAGTTCTTTAAATAATTATATATTTATAAAGCATTGGCAAGCAATACCAGAAAACCATAATATCAAACCCTTTCAGGATCCTAGAATACAATCATGAAGTAGGTAGCAATCATAAATTATATATCATATATTGTAAAACTAGTTTAAAATGAACACCCTATTTAAAATGAAATGAAAACCCTAGCTAGAAAACCGTTTAGCAACGCAAATCATTACAGACAATATAAAATTTAATGTTTTTCTACCAAGAACTCGGCGGCGCTCCAAGTTCAAACGCTCCGAAAGTTTCAAATTTCACAGGGTGTTCTCTTTCGCGCAGCCCTAATCTAACTGGGTGTTATCATACCAGTTTCGCTTGAGCGCCAGTAGGGAGCGCACGTGTGCCAACCCGCCAGGATTCTCTCGTGAAATGTGATGTTCGAAATGTTTCTGTGTTACGTAAATAATGTGATTTGATTATGAATGTGTGAGTGACGCTTGTAACAATGGTCGTGTTATTTTTTATATCTGTATTTGTTGGTAAGTTTGTTGTTGTTAATAAAATATAAGTACTCTAGATATTCGTTCTCTACAATTGTTGCGTTTGACATTCAATATTCCTGTCTTACTTTTAGTGATATTTTTATGTTTCTTTTGGTATTTAGATATAAGTTTCTTAGGGTGAAATTAAATTGTTTTGTAACAATTAATATTATCGTCAAGCTACGCGGGCATATTAGGCGTTTTACGTGAAAATGTAAGTCATAATTAGTTATTTAACTAGAACGCCTTGAATAATACAAAACGTAACCGTAAACAGTAATTGCTCTGTATGTTGATTTGAAGTAATTAGGTAGTTGTTTTGTTATAACCTACATTTGATCAAGCACTCGCTTTAGTTAAAATTCCACTAATTACTGAAAACATTGTCTCTATTAACAATATGTTTTACCCGAATTGGCATACTGGGTTTACATTAATTATGAAGGTGAACATAGTCATGTTTTTTTATTTTTACTTTTTACAACAAACATAAATATAAAAAAAAAACATCATGTATACATATATATTATGTATAATTATAACGTACATAATAAATTATTATAATATCCTTCTAATTAATTTGAAGAGCATAATATTTCATGAACTCATACGATATGTTAGTGTTATTATAATAAGATTTATAGTTCATTAGTGGTGCGTCATACCTGGATCAAATATAATTATGAAAGTTTTTATTTTCGCTCCACATACTACCTATTTTAACTAAAGTCAGAGTCAGTACAAAACTACTTAGGTTTTAGGTCACCAGTTAGTTACTCACCAGCGTAGTTATTTGTATGAAAAATAACCAGGTTTAAATAAGCGTGTGTGGGTTTATTTTATTTTATACGTGTTAAAGTTTTGAGTTTCATATCCACTGTTTAAGTAAAAAATTCATAAAATATTGTATGCTTAATTATTACGAAATTAAAGTATTTTGTGCAGACATATTATATCATACTAGCCGTGCTCTACAGTTTCCTCGCAGACAAAACAAAGTTTCAATCCTTTTCCTTATATTTCTATTCCTGTTATGTTGTTTTGCTTAGCTGTAAAGCATACAGCAGGCCGAGACTAATGGCAGATAATAGAATAAACGCTAAGGAATAGAAACTGCTATCGCTAATTATTGACATATGCTCATGACATTTTAGTAATGGTTCGGTCACACTACCAACGACGACGACGACAACGACCAAAATTCCCATCCAGACAAAATTCGTTCGAAATAAAATATTAAAATTTGCCATCATACTGGTACTCGGAAAGAAAAAAATTCGAGGTCAATTAATAAAAGAATAGGTTTTTAGCGATTTTCGCCAAGACGATAAGTTAATCATAGAATCACCTGGGACCAAAATTGTAGATCATAAAATTATCTATAAAAAACTTCTAATACATTTTTTTCTAGGAGCCACCGTTTCTACGAAAAATCTATGTTTTCATTCATTATTCGCAAAAAAAAATTCCAATCACCAGAACGACAGGAAATTTGAATATTTTATTTTTAAGTGTGTTTTTCAGAATTTTGTTAAATTGCGACTGGATGAAAATTATGTTTGTGGTCGTCTTCGTCGTTGGTAGGGTGAACAAATCCTTAGCGAAATATCATACGCTTATGACAATTAGTATCGCTAGCGAATTCTAATTCTAATTATTCCTTTTCTTGACGTTTGTCTCAGCGCTCAGATAATAGTTTTTCACACTTACAATAATGAATTGATTAATTTCACAAGTAACTTCTAATTAATAAAATACGATATATTATTATACGTATACTAGCGGTCCGCCCCGGCTTCGCCCGTGGTACCTACGTGTTTTCGGTTTTTTTTATAAGAACCATCCTCGTACTTCAAGGAATAGATTCCGCAGCGCACGCGATGACAGAATTTTTATTAAGGAATTTTTTACACTTTGGGTTACATTATTGCATTTTTGGTAAGGATCTCTAATTTTTTTGAAAATGCAATATAGCCTATGTTGCTCAGTGAAGATGCAGCTTTCTAATGGTGAAAGAATTTTTGAAATCGGTCCAGTAGTTTATGCGTGAAAACCATATATACATACATAATTACAAACCTTTCCTCTTTATAATATTAGTATAGATAAACGTGATTACCTATATTATGCCATAATACAGTTACTAACGTGTATCGCATTTGGCAACTATGTTTATCTTAAATTAAGACAGTAATTGACTTTGAATTATATCGTGTATTGCTACGGGACCCCTTACTCTATGTGTTTCGAGACGCTCATGACGTTATAAGATATCTCATTATAGATCTTAATAATATCAGTAAATATTTGTAAAGGTTCATTTAGCTGTAACCACAGAATACTTAATGGTAGCTTACGCTACTATAACTTAACTTTTTTAGAGTAGGATGTGTTTTGGGACTTATTACTGTAATTACAACATTGTTAATAACCTTTTGAAGAAAGCATTTGATAATTTTTTTTAGTTTATTTTCACACTAGTTTTACCACGCGGTGCGTCTCTTTGTTTTCTCGGATAAAATTCTATTTGTGTTATCGATTCTTATACTATCGTCGTGGAAGAAGTCACGTAAATCGGTTTCTCCGTTGCATCTTCACGCTGCAATAAGCTAACAAACAGTAGATACGTTTTCACGTATATTATTAGGTTAGATATTGTAGGTTTGCTTTAAAAATTTTCAATTGTTTTTATTTTGATTTTCCGCAGAGATATTACCTATATACGTTATAAGAGATTACGATTTAATCTCTACATAGTATAAAACACAGTCGCTTCCCGCTTACTGTCCCTATGTAATATGTATGCTTATTGCTTAGATCGTTAAAAGTACTTCCGTAACGGATTCTCATGCCGCATTTTTATATAGAGGTAGAGTGATTCAAGAGGATGGTTTATTGCAGCCATATACGAGCAAATAAATATATTTTAAGCTATTGCATAGCTTCTATCGCGGGCCTTGAGCGCGGGGACCAAATCCAGAAATTTAGTAACGAAAAACCTCACGCTCCCCACTCCGACGGGCGCGGAGGTGAGGTTTGAAGGCATAGCATGCAATAGCTTTACCGCGGCAGTCCCCGAGTGCCACACGTCTTTTTTAATTTGAATTTGAATTTGAACGAAGCCAGGTCGAATTTCAGTCCATAATAATATAATTACCGGTAAACCATATGAATTGGTTAGATATGTTTTGGTGTACTTGTACTTTGGTTATATTATTGTAGGTATCTCTACGTGCCTTCACATCTGTGCAGTCAAACAACCGAAAGTTTCTGTCCGATTAAACAACCAAACAAAGCTGCAATCACACTTAGAATATTAACATAGGATTCATAGAAATACATTAGCATTTCTCATTAACTTATTTCAATTCCACTTCTGTTTCGACCGTAGTTTCAATTCACAGATAATTGTCGAATAACAGCGAATTAATAACATCGCAAACAAAAACAATCAAAGCGAAATTCCGCTACAGATAAATTTAATTACATTTCAAATAACAAATATTTTTGTCCATTAATATTGTATCTGTACAGTTGGACTTTTGAGTGACATTAATTTGACGTTTAACAAATGTTTTGGCGCGTATTATGAGTGATCTGGTTGTATCCTGTTACAGATAAATAATTGAAATCAGTGGTGAAATTTATAGGTTATGTTGTATTTGCTTTTGTTTGGTATGTTGGAAGCCAATTAGATTAGGGTTGCAATGTAAATAAAGTTATGACATTGTTTCAATTGTTGATGCATTGTATAGATGTGGTATAGATATTTAACTTGATTATTTGGCAGAATTATAAAACGTATAACATTACATCTATGAAAATAAGAGGATATAATTAAATAGCTTCATTATATAAATAAATAAATAAATAAAATCTTTATTTTGCTTTAAACATGGTATTCAATGGTGATACAATTATATTAATAAAGCACAAACATGTTCAGCCAATACAAGCATGCAAAAATAATTACCATAAAGGAGTTAATGGTCCGTTCGGGTTGAACTTTCCATGAACTCCTTTATGGTATAGAAGTTTTTTTCATTAATATAACTTGAAAGTTTTGCTTGTTATTAGGCTACATTATTATCTTGATCACGCAATAACAGCTTAGTATAATATTTTCCTCATTTTACACCTCTCCATAAATTGAATACTTGCTACAAACATGGTATTAGATTATTTAAAATTCTCAAAAAATGCTCAAATTCAGGAAATTGGCGGTGTTGTAAGCAGTGTTTCGTATAGCAGGTAAATTTGTTGATCCGGCGCGGTCTATCTCAATCCTAATTGGCTGAAATTTCTGAGAAAATCTATAACTATTATCCACCATCCAATAATACATGGTACGTTTAATAATTTTTATATCAGATTAGACCGAACCCGGGGGCGGGCGGATAGACTGTAACGATTGCATGATTCGATTATGTTTCTCTGAGGTCAGTTCAACCTCGAAAGAAATGCCTGCCTAAGCGTAGCCTTTCAAATAACTATTATAACAACATATAAGTTATTTATATTTAATATGAAAGTTTTATGATTAAAATATAATATCTGTATTTATGTTTAATTTATATTACAAAAGATGTATGATTAAAATTCTTGTTTAGATATTCATCTAATAAAACAATATCTATTAATCTCAATCTTGATATCTATACTAATATTATAAAGAGGAAAGGTTTGTAATTATGTATGTATGTATGAATGGTTTTCACGCATAAACTACCTACTGGACCGATTTCAAAAATTCTTTCACCATTAGAAAGCTGCATCTTCACTGAGCAACATAGGCTATATTGCATTTTCAAAAAAATTAGAGATCCTTACCAAAAATGCAATAATGTAACCCAAGGTGTAAAAAATTCCTTAATAAAAATTCTGTCATCGCGTGCGCTGCGGAATCTATTCCTTGAAATACGAGGATGGTTCTTATGAAAAAAACGTAAACATGTAGGTACCACGGGCGAAGCCGGGGCGGACCGCTAGTAAATTATAATTTAATGCTTGTTTCATATTTCCACGAAACTAGCTGGTAATATTAATTTAGATTTATTTTCATGTAATTAGACTGACTTGGAAAACAATATTCTGAATGCGAATTTATTAATATAACACGGATATTTATGATTTAATTGATTGAATTTATTTCAATATTTATGAGCAGAGATGGTTCAATGTAAATAACTATGGTTGGTGTAATACACCACTCATTACTTAAAATTGATTGAACGTATTTTAATACTTTTGGTTCGTAAGAATGTAATGTAAGTAATATGTTTGTTCCTATATTTGTTTGAAATTATATTTTATTAATATTATGACTAACTAGCTGCTCCACGCGGTTTCACCCCCGTGGCTCCACTCCTGTTGGTCGTAGCGTGATGATATAATATAGCCTATAGCCTTCCTCGATAGATGGGCTATATAACACCGAAATAATTTTTCAAATCGGTCCAGTAGTTCCTGAGATTAGCGCGTTCAAACAAACAAACAAACTCTTCAGCTTTATAATATTAGTATAGATTTCATAGTAATTACTATCTCTTTTAAATTTCTGATTAATATATGCTAATGTTATTAGTATTACGAACTATGCTAGGCGGCAAATTAGTATAGCTAGAAACTGTCATAACTGTCCCAAGTTAAAGCATGTGCAAGGCAATATCTTCCTAGATCATGAGTTGTATAGTTTAACTAATTAAGAGTAATAATTTCATCATAATTATACAATGTTATGTCTCTCAAACAAAAGTTATAGGTATAAACATGGAGTTCAAGAAACTTTTTCAAGATGGTTTTTCCTAAAATTACATATGAGTTATTATAAAGAGAATGAATGTATTCTCAATCATTGTTTTAAAAGATACGTGGACAAACATAATTATAATATTTACACCAACTCCATACAATTTTTTGTACTTACTTATTCGGACTACTTCTTTGCTATGTAAACATACATCAGTTTCAATATAAATAAACTTTTAATACAAAAATATGACATATTATTTAAATTTATCTTCGAACATCTTACAACTATTAATTACTGTATGGTATCAAAAAAATTAACAATAATAGCACATCAAATTAGTAACATATCCATCCATACAGACACAAAAACTTATTCAGGTGAATCAACATTTTCTGCTTTATAACTTTACAACCTCGTCCCTAAGATTAAGCACTTTCTCTATCGAAAAGGAAATTGTACTATCCAATTTTTCTCTTATTTTATTATTCAAAGCTATAAAATTGACCCGGCTTACTCACTAGTTGTTTGTAGATAGGCACGTTTTGGTTAAGGCTATAAACCTAGATTAAAGTATGACCTAGAATCTAGATTAACCTGAAGCGAAATTAATTCGATTTTAACAACTTTACCCGCCCTCCTCGATTTACTAAAAAATTGGGTTGATAGATGGGGCCAGAATAGACGTTCTGAAATGAATATTGCTTTTCCGCGCTTTGTTTTCGTGACATAAAACTGTAGTAATTATTTTTAGGGTAATGGTAATACTTCGATTTAATTTTGATTAAATTCATTATTATATACATTAAACCGTTAAAATTTGTACAGATAGTTTCTGTTACCACTGCACAATGAACAGAAACTATCTGAACCAATTTTAATTAAATATTTTAAGTATTTAAGTAACAATAATAGGTCTACAGTAAAATCCTTGAATATTTAATATGATACATGATAAAATTGATGTTAATTAAAAATTTATCGGAAATTCGTACGTTTCAGTACCGAAAACTCTTCTTAATCAGTATGAAACTCATGTTTAAATTACGCTTAAAATATTAATTTTTAGATAAAATCATATTATATAAAAACTGTTTTTTCGTCCTTTTTACAAAACTTGTCCTGACAATGACGAATAAAACCAAAATATCATCAAATTTGGCGCAGGTGTTTCGGAATTTATAGGCATAGGTAGGTATACATTTAAGTGATTCATTAAATAGTGTTTGCATGATTGAAAAACCTTCATAATGAGCTATACATATACAATTACTACAAGCAAAATATTTTCAATTCAGACCAAGAAGGAGTATTATAAATTGCCAAAAATCCCAGTACTATAAGAAAGTTCATTCATTTTCCTCATAAAAGATACGCTATCAACTATCCCCTATCTATACGTCGTATAAAATAACACTTATCCATCATAAATAATAGCTTACAAAACGGCTAAAGCGTGTATGTTTTCTATTGTATTATAAATCAAATATACCCCTGAAAGCCGTGACTCCATAGCGTGTAGCGCGCTATAATAAAACAGTTGAATGTCGAGCAACAACGCAACACTCAAGGTGACTGCCCTAAATTATTGTTAAAGGATCATATTACGAAAAATAGGAAGTAATGTATCAAATATTTCCAGTAATGTTTGTGTTTTATTGGTACGTTTTTGTGGAGCTTATCACGCTTGCAATGAAACGCGATTCGTTATCAGTGAAAATTTTATATACAGAGAAATAAATATTTTAACAAAACTGATTGATATGTTTAAGTAATTATTATAGACTATTAATAATTCTGTTCAGATGAATATTTAGAACCATTTTATATCTAGTTATATACTTATCAAGTTATACCTTATGGGCCTGTATTTTCTTTCTTGTTAAAATCATTTGCATTCAATATGGTCGATAAACAATTATTGAAAGTTGAAGAGTGACCGTTAACAAATCTTTCAGCTAAGTACCTCCTAGTCAGTAAGATCTTTACGATAAGTTGATCTTGGCTATTGCAAGACTGTTGTTGAACTATGTAAAATATTTGCCACAAAACCAGACGATGAACTTAATAGAGAAACGAAACAATATGCAACTATAGTTATCCGTCGTTATACTCTATAATAATGACTTACTTATATTAAAAACTAACGGTCCGCCCTGGCTTTGCCCGTTTACATATTTCCGTTTTCTCATAATAAACATCCTCGTACTTCAAGGAATATTAGATATAAAAAAAAAAATTGGTTGTCTGTAAAGTCGGTTTACTGACGATAGTTGAACGTGACAACGTCCGATTGTGCTTCTTTGTCGCTCGTTCCGCGCTCTCGCTCGCACTTCAAGCCTTACACGGAACGCCTCAGAGCGAGGTAACGCCGCATGAGTCATGTTTTTTCGTGCGTGCAGGCGGCTCTATCGAATTATAAGACGTTGTCACGTAATAATTAACGAAATTGATTCAGCCGTTCTCGAGTTTTGCGCTATCTTGTTAATTTGTTTCGTTGTATTTCTTTCAAGGCGCAGCATAGCGTGCTTATAGCCTGATTTTTGTGTCTAGATAGTAAGGAAGCTAGAGATCTTATCCTCATGGGAATTTCTTTGCCGCGGAAGAAAAGCTAGTAAATAAATATAAGGCAGTCTTTGAAATGGCCAATATTGTAAACCTCATGAATTCTTACAACTGCGTATTCTTTGATCAAAACAATATATCATCGTCCATTGGGTACGCATATCAATATTATGTCGTCGCGTCTGACAGCGCCGTGATGAAGTAATATTTTGTCACGTTTGACACGTTCAAACGACCTCTTTATTATGCGAATATTTTATCTAGTAATCAAATGGTTTATCGGAAAATTCGAGAATTCGTTTCTCATGTCAACCTCTGTATACTTATAGAAGCCAAAAGGAATGTCCTATTTCAGTGTAACTACAAGAATAGTTTAGAGACATATACCTAGGTATGCAAATCTCGCCTAGTGATCGCATTTTTTCTATTCTTTAAAATTTTCATTAGATATTTAAAAGCATGTTAATTCTTGTTATTATGTTATTTTAAATAAAGTAAATCTACTGTATAGTTGAGATATCAATAGAAATATAAGTTTAATTTGCTCAAGAAGGACTGGTTAAGTTTTAAAGAAAATAATTATTAAAGATTTAATTTCTGTCGCAATTTTATTTATTTTTCTATAATATGTATTCAACAATATTTTACTCTAGGCTATAATTATTCAAGTTATCAATATGGTAATTCCCTTCCAAATATTAAAAGACATTTCCTTCGTTTAATAGAGTGTCAACCGAGCAATTGACGCGTTTATATTAGGCTTCAAAGTCTGACTATAATATGACATGTCTGATATATTCAATAGATGTCTAGTATAAAAAAAATACGTGTGGCACTCGAGGGCGGCCGCGGAGTGAGTGGTTTTGTTAGGTTTTTTCGTTATAGTTATAGTTCTCAATTGTGTCAGAGACAAACTTGTAACAAAGAGTCAAACACTAGTTACAATTAATATTCCACGAGACGTCATTTGTTTTTAGAGTGACATAAAGGTCGATGAAGTTAAGCCTAATGCGCTGGTAACCCCAGAGCACAGATAGCTCAGAGGGTTAGAACTTGGAGGGAAATCGTTTTTGTCTCTTTCAAGTACTGTTGTCTAAGTGGCCGCTATTATAGCTTCTTGTTCGCTGTAATTATGACTGCGGCACGATTTGTAGGAGATAATAATAAAGTTTTTTGTAGTCAGAATGGAAGTGTGCAAATGTAGCCATTATAAATGGGAAATTCGACTTTAAAAAGAGCTAAATAATAAGTTCAGAGAAACTATTTTCAATTCTTGAAGAAAATCCGCTAAAATGTTTCAAATTATGTAAATGTGTTCATAAATAATTTGAAATTTAACTGATTCGTTATGATTGTAGGTAATTCTGTGAAATAGCAAATATGTATTTACTCATAAATGTTTAATAAGCGGCATAAACCTATAAATCGTTGTTTTTTTTTTCATAAAATAAATAAAATACAATTTCACAGAACGTAATGCACAATCTTTCCTAACCTCACTTTAATCCTACTACACAAAATATCTTCTTTCCAGCAGAAGCCTTATAAAAGAAAAGGCTAATTAAAAATAAAAAACGAAGCGTCTCGTTAGACCACCTATCGAGTCTAGAGGTAGAATACGGTTGGCTGGCTCCGCCAATACGCCGATACTTGATAGACGATATTTTAAAATTTCCCTCATATCATAATGATATTTCAGTTGAATTGCATTGTAGAATTATCGACAAGGTCGTGTGTTTGGAATAACTGAAATTGGGTCGATGTTTGAGTGAAATATTGGGTGCAGTATAATGCTGATCGAGTCAACTTTTGAAAACGTTATCTCATATTAGGTACTGAAATTAGAAGGATTATGAAAAAAGAGATAACGGTATTTTTGTAGCTAGCAGGTGCAAAACTATCTATAGCTATTGCTTTATAAATCAAAATATACATTTGGTATGTTTGGATGCACGCAACATATAAGACGTACTATGTTCATTAAAAAAATAATAAGAACGGAGTTTTTTATAAACGTGTATTTAAGAATGTAATTTTTATGAATTTCATAGATAGGTGCAAAGTTTGTAGGATTTAATAAACGTAAGCAAAATTTAAGTAATTGAATAATTAGATATTATTTATTATGTTGGGAATATGGGTAATAAAGGAGATTCCCTTAATACAGGAGTTCTTATAGAAAATCTCTGCGTTGCATATTAATTCAAGATACCAACTAAATTTCATCTCATTGTATCAATACAAATAAATAAAATATTAATTTATTTATTTAATATTTATAGCCACATTAATACAACGTGCAAGGTATATCAGTAAATAAATAATCAGATATATCGGAAAGCCCGCACACTGTTTATTTTGTTGCCAGCTATAACTTTGGAATATGCTTTAATTTTTTAGTGGCAAGCGGTGCTGCCAGATTTCGGTTGTATGTATGCAATAGATGACTTTTATTTGGCAGCGTATATAGTCATTTGTATGAAGTATCTGTAATATTAAACTATGTTGTGAAGTGAATAGCGATTGTTCGTTAATGAGTATGTAGAGTTCCAATCGATGGATTTATTTCATAAAAGATGAAATAATGAAGTACAAAGTTCAATTTTTGCATATTAAAATGAGTAAAATTAAGTCAATACCTATGTTTTGATCAAGTGATCAACCTAACACGAAAAAGTTTCGTTAGGCGTAATATAATCACATAGGTAATATACAAAAAAAAATGTGGAAAAAATGCGATGGTTTGAAATAAAGGTCAAAAAATTTATACCATACGTTTATCGTACCTACCTACTTATCATTGAATTTGTGGTAGGTAACCATGAGCAAAATTTTTAATGCTTTTACATTAAAAATTTTGCTCATAATATAAATTTTTAATCATTCATTTTTATATTGTGTTCTAACTGATTAACTAACGCAGAAAATCCAATAAAGTTCTATTGACTATTGAAATATAAATCGTGTTTTTAATTTTCAGTAAATAAAAACAAGAGCTTTATTCAAAGTTTTCACTATACTGGGCGAATATTGCGCTGCGAGCATTTTTATTGAATTATATAGCTGTTTCGTATTTGATAGCGAATACAATATTTTTATTGACACTGATTAATTTTTATTTTTTATCATAACAATTCGATCGTATCATGATCGTATCTGTGTGTCGTTTGCACGGCCTTTTATGTGTAAAAAATAAGTTCTACAAGGATTTAATTATAAGTAGTTTTAAAATCTGCTAGAATTATGTAAAACTCGTGATTTTTTTTTCACAACTTCCATATAATAGCGACTTTCTTAAGGATAATCTTATATCTATACAGTTATTGGAAATATAATTCAATTGTGATGATCAAATAAACAATAATCGATCGTTTTTATATGGCTATGTTTAGGGTAAAAGTGGGATAGATGCCCCACTTTTTGAAATAGCCTCATAATTTTAAAGACATGAATCTTATACGAACACTTTGTATGAATATAGCTAGGTTAATTATCTGTTTTGAATTACTATATATATTTTTTATCCTATAATTTATAGATAATGTATAATAAATATTTTTGTAGAAAACCTTTTTTGAGGATAGACGCCTACCTAGTTGGATAGTTGCCCCACCATGAAAATACTAAGGAGGATAGATGCCTGCAGAGTGGGATATCTATCCCATATATAGAGTATGTAAGGCATCTGCCTTACATACTCTATAATTGCGAAATCTAATAAAATTTATATGATAAACCAGCAAATGTCATGTTAACATAGTTGTTCTGTTGTCCAAGAATATACTTGCGCTCGCACTCCTTCTTTTCTTTTGTATTTTCGTGGCGTGGTTCTCCTACAATCAGTATAAGGGCAGATCATTAATAAGTAAGTATACATAACAAAAAAAAAGCAAATTAAACGAATAAAATCGGTTAACATAGAGAAAACCTCTGATGCAATCAGGTAAAAATATAAACAGTACCTGTGATTATCGATAATAACATGTACATATGTATTGAGGGATAGATGCCCTTAGAGGCCCCTAAGGGCATCTATCCCTCGAAAAAAAGGGGCAACTATACTTTTTGATAAGGATAGCTGCCCCAGTATTTTTTTATTATTAAATAAAAACAAAAGAGCCATTATTTTCACTTAGATTTATACTTAATGAACTAGTGTATAGACATAATAAGAAATATAGTGAAATTTATTAATACTTATAAAGATATGCAAAGGCAAATATCAACCTTTTTAAATTTTAACGTGTTCGTGAAGTTCGCCGCGGATATTATAACACGCACTAGCGAAACACGTCTTCACCAAACAACAGCTCATGCGTACCCGAGGTGCGGGGTGATAGGAGATCCTATTTAAATCATTAATTCGTAGTCACGACTCTGGGAAGTGAGGTTTTTTGAAAATGAGGCATCTATCCCGGTGCGGCATCTATCCTACTTTTACCCTATCCCATATAAATGAAAGAACACCTTTTTATGACCTAGATAACGCTGTACGACTAACTTTAGTCCTTACCAGGCTTTTTATAGTTGACCCTATTCCCATCTTCCCCCAACAAAGCGACTGACACACCGTTTGTGTCTTAACACGAAATGCGTCCATTAAAAATACTCAACCAGAAAAGCTTAGTGCGATGTAGTTTTCAGTCAAAAGACTACTTTTCATATTACCTCCGCGTCGTATAAAACATGAGCTGAACTTCTCAATGGAGGCTATACGTCAACTACAGTAATATGTTTTCATTTGCTATGCAACTCCGTTCACATTTTATTGTGACGATGTACTCACATTTTAAAATATTTAAATTCCACAGATACTTGGAAGGTAGTTTAGTGATTCAATATAAGCGGAATATATGAATGTGTTTTCTCAGTAATTTGTATCATGCTTTCGGTCTAGACGAATAAAAATTGAGATTTGAGCTCGTTTGAGTGCGTAGTTTTTAAGCTGAGCATCGCAATGCAGATAAATTTTAAAATAGATTGTAGTACGTACTCGAATGAAGACTGTATAATTCCACTATTTTATTCTGCAGTTTGTGAATTTTCGTATACAATTAAAGCTATATTTTTATGAACGTCAAATTAATACATTCATGTAAGAACTCGTTATTTTCTGGTCCACAAAATTGAAGGGCATAATCGGATGATTCTAAAGCTAAATTAAAACAAAATGTCTTCCATCTAACAAACGCAAACTCTCGTTTATATAAAATGGAAACGTCCAAAATAATTAAATCGTTAAAAGTGTCGTGT
Organism: Colias nastes; assembly: GCA_907164665.1. Lineage (NCBI taxonomy): Eukaryota > Metazoa > Arthropoda > Insecta > Lepidoptera > Pieridae > Colias > Colias nastes. The sequence goes on along the minus strand of CAJQZM010031328.1, from coordinate 3,140 downwards.
CAAGAGGGTGTGAACGGGTCGCAATCTGTATGTTTGCCTGCTTTGAACGACACCAGCGTATTTGCTTTTTATTCCGATTCTACAGACAACCTTACACCAGATTGCAAATAGGGTAAATAAATATGCATCCAGACTGGAGATAAATATCAACGGCAGTTTCAATGCATTTACGATGCTGCGAATATATTTTTGGTTCATAACTTTTGACAGTCATATTTTTTATGTAATTTTGCACTAGCTGCTTCCCGAGTTTTCGCATAAGTGAAAGCTTTTTGTGGACATCGCAGTTTATTCCAAAATACATTAACCTTCCTGATTGATGTATTCTTTCATCTGCCAGTGAAAATCCCGTTGAAATCGGTACAGCAGCATAAGAGATCGTATAAAAATAAACTTAAACGTAAGTACCTTCTTTCTGGATGTTCATTGATATATCACGTAAAAACAACTCATCTTTTACTCAGGTGACGCGAAGACGCAAACTCCAGCTAGTATATTCCTCGAATAAATTCATATATTGGAATTCGTCCTTAAGATAGAAGCTTTGTACATATACAGAGATTTAATCTTTAATTAAACTTACGTTTGTATCGAAACAAAGGTTGGGAAAATTACATTGTTTGTGCAACTTATCTCGACTGTACTTAAACTCAAGATGAGAGTAGTTCCCGGAAACCAATTTGGCACGTGTGTCTAATTAAATATTAGTTGAGAAATTAAAATTACATTACAATATAATTACGAATATTGTTGCACTGTTTCAATACGTTTAATATCATTAGGTAGATAGTGAATCTTTTAGTGTAGCACAATCAGTCTGATTGTTAATATTGATTAACTTAAATCTGTTCTATACGTATATAAATAACAATAATTTCTTCAAAAATATATCGTCCATATTTATCTTAACGCATTTTTGCTTAGATCATTAAATCACTCAGAAAGTGACAAAAGCTTGTATGTGTTACCTTTTCACGCTAAATGTAGCTGAAATACGTCGAACAAATTCGAGAAAATCATAAACATAATATTATATTTTAATATTTTATGAAGAGTTTGAAAGCGCTAATCTCAGGTACTACTGATTCTGCTGCTGCTGCGGGACACCACTAGTATCTAAATATAAACTAGACATTATAATATATAGTATATCTAATTTTCTAGAACAACATTCTATACTAGCAAAAACAATGTTTTTGTTGAATTATTACATACATTATCTACATTAATCAACGTTGAAACTCGAACTCGAAACTGTTTATTTACGAATATGCTTAATGCAGGTTGGTAATATAATTTTTTTGATAAATTTACCTACAATCGTGCGAAATAACTCATTTAAAATTATATGGATATATTTTATTTAGTTATATTATATTAAAATATTGATATACATATCATAATAAGTATTTCCCTGTATTTAGTCTCTACAACAAATAATTTATCATTTCATATTATCATGCATGTATTATAGTATTGAACACACATAATAATAGTTTAACGATATATGCATTTCGGTTAATGATTATATACTAGTGTATACTAAAGTTAGCATTTCGCTAAATGATTATAAACTAGTCTATAATAATATTACACAGAAACTATTCTCATCTGCTAATTGAAACAAAATTAATATTAATTTAAGCCGTTTTCCGAATAACACAAGCAACTTTGTACAAATATAATTTGGCAGTGCACGGCCATAACGTTTAAAATGAATATCAAATGAGCAAAGCAGCGGTATTAACTTAATGATGTTTATTGAAATATTTCATTATTTTAACTTGTATAGGTAATTATTGATAATTGTGGACCATGTTGTATTTTTTTTTTTAATATTGTGAGTATATTAGAGTAGCTACTCTACTAATATAACAGCTAGAACTAAACTTATAATATTATGTTACATTGCTTATTTTTGTTCATCTATAATTATTGAATTAAAAAAAAACTATACAGGGTGTCCCAGAAGTCGACGTCAAGCCGAAATTTTCTGACAGGTTATGCCACACCAGTTATCAGAAAAATTGAAAAAAAATTTTAAGTCATGTATTTTTGAAGTTATGGATTTTTTTATTTAATTCCAGAAAATGTACACCATGTGACAGTTTTTTCATTCCTGTTGTTACAAATATTTACTTTTTGCCAATTTTTTTTCTCTTACGTCATCCCGAATACCTAGTGCTTTATGTAACCTGTGATCCTAAACCCTGTGCCGATCACTCCAACTTGTAGGAAAATGTCATTTTATACCGTACCAAGTTTTCAAAATTAATTTTTCGCACTACTTCAACTGATCGTCCTGAAAAAAAAATGTACTACTCCAGTTTGGCAAGTAGCTTTAAAAGTTAGCGCATTTAATAAGGATTCTAACGTGGTATAACACTTACTCCATTATATCTTAGATCAGCCATAAAAAAATTTTTTGTTAAACAAAGTCTGTTTTTAACAATTTCTTTGAAATTCCAAAAAACTATTCTAGTGTACCCAAAGCGTTCCTAATGACCCCAGTGAGGTTTAAATAAGATGGAGAGAGACATTCCATAAATAATTGTGAGCGAGACAGATAGTGACGCTTATGACATAATGACGCAAATAAGCCTGCATAAATACATGGCATTACCTTTCAGAAAATTTCGGCTTGACGTCGACTTCTGGGACACCCTGTATAATATAATTATTAACAGTTTCTCGAGACAACGTTTAAATATTATAAATCCAAAAGGATTCTTTATATTTCCATCTAAGTAACATATTTTTAGTGAAATGCTTTGAAATTATTACTAACATCCACACCTTCCTTCGCTTCGCTATAAAAGCTTATTTTTTTATAATAAATACTAAAAACGAATTACGGCCTTACTTTATATAGGTACAATAAAATCCGATCATAAGACGCTAAGATTTAACCCACAGATTTAACCAGTAAGGGCACAAAATCGTCGAAAATAAGATGAAAAATGTGATTATTTAGGGCTTACAATGTTTGACCCATTTCGGGAAAATCTGATAAGTGATAAAGTTATATAATTTAGAATTGAAATGTTTCAGTCGCTTTGGTTGAAGCTTTTGAAATTGTGTTCGTAACTGATTTATTTATTTTTGTATTCACCAAAATCAGCTACATATGGTGTTAGCTG
>CAJQZM010031327.1:14562-29540 GCA_907164665.1 Colias nastes | reverse complement strand
TTTGAATTTTGGAGGGGCGCGCCATGTTATCGTAGTTTATCTCTATCAACGTTGACAAGTGAGAATTTTAGTATAGTTGGTTCTTTGATATGCTGTTCCTCTAGCTATTTCGGTTATAGTCCGGGCTGTCTGGCTGGCCGCAGTGGTTGCGTTTATTAGTGCGCATCTTATCTGCACAGGAAAATATCCTTAATTTAAAGTCATTTTTTAACGCGTAATTTTTAATCTTTTGCCTTTAGATAGATCCATCAGACATACATTTTTTATTGCAAGACGTTTTTTTCGTTGTTAAATAGGTGCCAGACGCAATTTTTATTTCAAAATAATTAAAATATCATCGAAATAAGTGAAATTCCATCAACATGAGCCCCCGTGAAGGATAAGTAATCACTGTGTTACTTATACTATATATAATATTCATTTTACTATCTACAATTTTTTTGCAACAATCTACCATGGTGCCTCCTTTTCCCAACGAACCTCAAATAGGACGTTAAATGTAAACTTGATAAAAACCAAATACATATCATCAAATTCATATTAATACCCAAAAGTGTAATAAATATGAAAGCATCTATTAAAAATATTAGTTTACTAATTATTTAATATAAGTATTAAAAAAGGATAATATAATATAAGTAATAAAGTTATTAGTTACTTATCTTTTAAGCGGACTCATGTTGATGTAATTTCACTTATTTCGATGACATTTTAATTATTTTAAATAAAAAATTGCGTATGGCACCCATTTAACAACGAATAAAACGTCTTGCAATAAAAAAATTATGTCTGATGGATCTATCTAAAGGCAAAAGATTAAAAATTACGCGTTAAAAAATGACTTAAGTTAAGTATATCTTCCTGTGCAGATAAGATGCGCACTAATAAACGCAACCACTACCGCCAGCCAGACAGCCCGGACTCTAACCGAAATAGCAAGAGAAACAGCATATCAAAAACCCAACTATACTAAAATGACTTTTTTTTAAAACGTTGGTAGCTCCCGTACCATTATTATAAGGGTCGTAGTGACATGATGATAATATTGCTGCACTAGCTATAAGTTGTTTGTCGTGATATGAATAATTATTTGTTTTTGAACTATCTATACACAGGACTTTTGCATTACCCAGACTTTTAAAATAATAAACTGTCAAGCGCATTATGTGAATATGTATTATATTAACATTAAAAAACGTTTAAGCCAAACTTGAAGGGAACTGAAGCCAAATATAATAATATGTACAGTAGATTAAGTAAATTAGTACGAAATTAACTTTTACTTTACCTCATGCTATTTTAGTTTGAGTTTAAATGGACCAAGGATGAATATTTAATTTTCCGTAACGTAGACCGTATTAATTTCACAAAATTCCTAATGGTATAGGAAATAAAAATGTCTATTTCAGATAATTTTGTCCTCAATAAATTCGATATACCTACTTATCGTGTTGTTGTTTTATATTGGTAAGTATATCTTTACTTTTATTTATTTCTAAATGATGTCGTCATGTAACCATGTACGTTTAGGAAACATGTAGCAAATAATTACTATGTTAATATTATCGACATTTTGCGAGTTGTAATGTGCGAAATGGAATAGTGTCACATTGTTATTAGTATGTAAATTACTCTCATGATAGTATTTGTGTTCAATTACTCGTAACGTTTAGATATAACTCAATTCCCTTATGCATTTAGTTGCAAATCAAGGAAATTCAAATCAATGAAATGATATAGAGAATTCTTCATTCTTAATTTTAACGTAGTAATCTATATCTATATAATAATGAATGTGTTGCTAAGCGTAAGACTACTTTTAAGGTTTTTTTAAGGCATAAGGAAGTTCTTTTGGAGTGAAAAACCAAAAGGGAGTAATAGGGCAGAACATTTTTGTTTGGGGCAACAAAATTTTAATAGATTAAGATAAAAACTAGTATTCCGATATAATTATATCTACAAAAAGAACTAAGACCATAGAAATCTAAATAACATTATTTAGAGTTCTATGACCAAGACTTTCTTACTCTTTTGATAGCACGCGTATAAAGTTATTTTTCCTTACATTAACTTTGAGAGGCATAGTCCGTTTTCTTATGGGAAAAGGTATACATTTTTGAGTAAAGCAATGCCATTTGGTACGAATGTTGTACTCGTCCACCTAAGCCAAAATCGCCCGGTAGCCAGTCATTACTCCCCGGTAGGAGGGAGGGAGGGGGGGTTAAAGAACAGAGCGCCCAGCGCTCCGAAAAAAAATTCTGGCGGCTAAATTGGGACCTTTGAGTCGAGTTTGGTGTCGTTATCAGGTAACTAAATGATGCCCGATTCATTCCCCATACCAGTTTTTTAGGGTTCAATTTAATTTTACATAGTAATATGTAACTACATAACACATTACATAGTAATATGTAACTACTAATAAGTCCATTATTTAAACATGAAGCTAGCAGTGTTACATGCCAGGTATTGATGATTTCGTCCTGTGCCGATGTGTACCCATAGTTCTTTTAGACCTTCTAGCTTTGGAATACACGATATAGTAGTAGTAGCCAAAATAATGTTAAGAACAGTCGACAGATATGGCTAGTACAGAATATCATGTGTTCCAAAGCTAGAAGGTCTAAAAGAACTATGGGTAACATGCATTTGAGGCATGGAAGGCATTTACGAATGTCATACGAAATATGCAGACAGTGAAATTGAAAAGTTTGTGATAACAATGCATGATAGGTAAGGACGGTCACGATATTTTAAAGATACTCTTATCCAGAACTTAACTTTATAAGTATTATAAGTACATGTTTGTATTTCAAATAATACCCCGCTGTGACAGTAAATGAGGGTCGCAAACAACTTTTAACATAAAAAGAAGGGAAATCGAAAATTTGCCTCCTACAGAAGCTGCAGCCCTTAAACAACACACCTTAAGGGCAGTTTTACAGGCTGTGTATATTTGGGGGCCTACAAAAAATCTGAATATACTTTGCCCATCTGAAATAAAAAGAAAAGAGAATCTTTGAATTAATAAGATGTCGGTGCGTCAAATCTTTCAGTTCCAGGTTGAAGTGTTTTAAACGCCAGCTCAAATGTACCGAATTATGTAATTGTGGAGGTGGTTGTCATTATTATTACTACAAAAACGTTTTATTATTATATATCTTTATTTTTAACAATGTTACCTGACTTCATTTATAATTTAAAGATGATTAAAAATCACACTAATGTTATAAAGACGAAAGTTTGTGAGTATCAGATATCCAGGTCCTACCAGACCAGTTAACATGGTATGGGACAAATAATACGAAACACTCGATGAGTAAGTCAGACTCGCACTTGGCTGTTTTTTTTTTGTTAGTATTGCTTGTTTTTCGGGTCTATTAGCCGTCCCCTACGCTGCGCTGTCGAACGTTTCTGTACTTTGTATATTTTTTTTTTACATTTAAAGTGATAAATTATATGTTACATGTTAATGTTTTTATAATCTGCATTAAATGGCCTTTCAGACAGTATTTTTTATAAACCAAGTTTGATACAAAAATATAAAACTATACTGGTTTGTTTGGATTTTGTCATGACTACTAAAAGTTTATTATTTTAAGGATTGTGACATATTTTGCTATGGAACCCTAAAAAACTGGTATGGGGAATGAATCGGGCATCATCTAGTTACCTGATAACGACACCAAACTCGACTCAAACCTCCAAATTTAGCCGCAAGAATTTTTTTTCGGAGCGCCGGGCGCTCTGTTATTTAACCCCCCCTCCCTCCCTCCTACCGGGGAGTAATGACTGGCTACCGGGCGATTTGGGCTTAGGTGGACGAGTACAACATTCGTACCAAATGGCATTGCTTTACTCAAAAATGTATACCTTTCCATACAAGCATGCCCATAAGAAAACGGACTAAAACGGACTAGCAAGATCAATTTTAAAAATAGTTAAACAACAATAGCGGGAAAGCTCAAGAATGCAATTTATAGTAGGGGAGCCCAGGATGCTAAATGTGGATTTACTCGAGCGTCACGGGAACCTATTAGAATTGGTAGATTAGACCATAGCGAGAAAAAAAGGTCCTATAATGTTTTCACTTTTAGCGGTGGGGAAGGGTTTTTTGATTTTTTTTAATTTAAAAAAGAAAAAAATTGGCTTGGAAATACTCAAGCGCGTTAGATATTGATATTTTGCATGCTCCAGGACGTCACTGAAAAAAAGTATACGTTAACCTGACGATTTAAGTGGCGATTTAATCGCTATGAAGAAAGGGTAAAAAATTAAAGTAATATTATTCGAGCGCGTCAGATTAATATATGGGGGGGTTAATTACAATATAAGAAGTCCCCATTTCGCTAATCTGACGATTCGAGCTCAACCTTAGGGAATTATGGATTATTCAAATTTTCCAGCGGGGCCCCTGAGCGCACCCACCAACCATAACTGCTCATATTGACTAGAGGTACTAATGAATAGCTAAGGTACCGTCCCTTATAGTAATCTGACGCGCTCGAGTAAATCCCAAAATCCCCTCTTGGGCTCCCCTACTATTAAGAGCGGTATTAATGACTAGTAATAGCATCGTTGTTGCTAATGGGCGTATATTAAGGGACTTACCGATAGTAACAGACTGTAAGAGCTAAAACATTGTTACTGAACTAGGTACCTATTATGTGGATTGTGGATATTTACTTTGTTTATAACAAGAATTAATCCATATACCTACCTATATAAAAACCAAGTCTGCATTTTTTTGATTTATTCGAAACTCTAATAACTCAAAGTTATTTATATATATTCATATAATTATATATATTCACCGTTAAAAATCCTATTTTCGTGTACCCACTGTCACTCTCACGACTGAGATGTTTAGGCATTAGGGCATGCCAAAGAAATATACATACACATACATACGTCATACATACACTCTTAAAACATAACCCTCCTGTTGTCGCAATCGGGTAAAAACTGTATTAATTTAATGGATCATATAATGAAATATTTAATTAATAACTGAAAATTATATTCAGTTCAGTTGTTTTACGAATATTTAACGTACCACAAATTAAATTTTGCTTTAATAAATTTATTTGTACGCTTTATCACGAAACGCTACAAATTGAATTATAAATACATTTGCTAGCAATTTTGTTTTTAGGATTCCGTACCGAAAGGGTAAAACTCTATTACTAAGACTTCGTTGTCTGTCTGTCTGTCTGTATCCAAGCTGTATCTCATAAAGCTTGATAGTTAGAAAGCTGAAATTTTCACAAATGATGTAAGTAATTCTGTTGCCGCTTTAACAACAAATACTAAAAATTAAAAATAATATATATGTACTCATAATATTAAGGGGGGTCCCCATAGTACGGAACCCTTCGTGCGCGAGTCTGACTCTTGGTCGGTTTTATTATATCTTTTTAGTCACTTTGAGCATTACGAACGGACGAGGCGAAGTCAACCCATTTAAATATAAAGAACAAAATAAAATTTAATTTAAAAATTTCCCCGTCAACCGTATTCGAGGCAGGAGCACTAATAAGCGAGTACTTTCTGTGGCCAGACACAATTACAACTTTGTAATATTAAATTACGTGCATTTTTGTTTATAAAATGCGACTCACATTTATCCTATTTTTGTCTAACTATTCTACAATTAGTCGTAAGTGAGTATTCTGTGATAATGTAAATTGGATCAAATCAAACATTTGTTAGAGATATTAGTTACCTATATTATAACAATACAATAGATAGTTTCTATCAAACACGTGGTAAATACGCAACTAAACTATTGCAATAATAGTTGGGATAATTTTAGACATAGACTTATATAATATTAATTACTATTATTTGCTATGCCTATGACAATCGGTAAATAATACACATCCACCTGCATTGTCATTGGACCGGAATAATTTGTCGATAACAAACAATTTTGTACCTCGAATCGGCATAGCTGTTCATGACATTCGAATTATCTTGCAAAGGGACTATTACATTTTGTATTCAAAGTCGAAACTCGAAACACGCTTATAAGTACCTTGTTAAGGATTATGAGTATTCTTCAAATTTCTGTCTAAAATTTAAGAAGTACGTACGTTAACTTCAAAACTGAAATATATAATGGGTATAATTAGGAGGTTGCATATCCCTTTAAGTGGTGTATTTTGTTCTAAAATTCTCGTTGCTTTATATTTTCATAAGCAGGATTTATTATTCGTCATTTTGCCGAAGGAGTGTGTTTAGCAAATATCCTAGATATACGATATAAGATATAAAATTATTGTAAGCAAGATAATAATTATTTTAATAAGTAACTATACTAATTTTTCATTTTATTTAGTTAAAATTTGGTAGTTGTACCTTATTTGATTACCTAACCTTCAATCAAACTCTTTGGTGACACAGACTGCTTAAGAAAAAAAAAAAACAACGGCGCGAATTTCAAATTTGGAATTTGTTAAATGCGTCGAAAATTGTACCGCGTTTCAATCAAACTCTTTGGTGACACAGACTGCTTCAGAAAAAAAAAATAATGGCGCGAATTTCAAATTTGGAAAATGTTAAATGCGTCGAAAATTGTACCGCGCTGAGTAACCGCAGATAAAAACGATTTTGTTTTTCGTATAGTGTTCCCAGTGATTATTGAATTTATGCAGCAACATTTATAGTGCATGAGTAACATGTATTTTCAGAGAATTCCTGAATCCGTGCATTCCTAACAATTCTTAAAATCTATAAGAGAGAAGTTCAGACCTGTGATTAAAATATATTTTATGTTACTGCGTTTCAAAAGCTGGTTTCTTCACTATCTCGTTTTCCAGGTATGTAATTTTATTTATATTTTAAAATAGAGAAAGATTTTTAAATACATTAAGCAATTTGTGTTTTTATATTGTGCTTGTTTAACTTTATCTTGTTTAAAAATGTAAATTAACATAAAACCTTAAGCTAAGCATAATTTAAAAATGCAAGAATACAAGCAATTTTCCAGATCCATGATTTCCAGCAGTTTTTACCCGGCAAAATGATAAATTTATATTATTATGACTGCTGCTTATTCATTATGAATTTTAAGTCTTTTTACTGTGTTCCATGGCTTAACCGCAAAATTATAAATAAAATATTTTATAAGAGCGTTAAAATGTAAGTTAACAAATATTTTTGCGAGGAAACAATTTTTTTATATACATTTCATACTATGCCTGCATATTTATGTCTACATATATTTTATATTAACAAGATATTGTAAACAAAGCATAGTTTGCAATATCAAAAATGAATATATTATGTAAACGATCGTTTTATCGAATATTATATATTATTATATCGAATATTATATGAGCATTTCTCTCTATCACTATATACATACAATTCCTTTAGCAACACGTAATTAAATCCGATGTACTCGCTAATACAGGAATAACACACCAAAAGTGCATCAGGAAGATCAGCCGCGGTAAATGAACTATCTGGCTGAGTGCCAGCTTTGTGAAATTTTAACACCGCAACGAGTAATTCTCGTATTACAAAGGGCATGATGAAGATAAACAGCTTTGTCTCGTGCCAAAGTATTCATTGTAGTCGATATGACCTGAATTTATAGACCTTATTATACTGGGTTTATTGCAATGCAATAAATTATTTATCGGTTCCTGATGAAAGCGGTTTATATTTACTTTATATGACTGAATGGTAGATATTAAATGATCATAAACGTATTTTATTTGACTAAAAGACTATATTAACAGGAAATAGCTGCGATTTGCATCTCATTTAGAACGCGGCTTCACAGTTGATTAATTGGGATAAAAAGATTTTATCATGCAGTAATTCTACGCTTTCATCTGACTGGTTAAACGCGTATAGATTAGAATTTAGAGACATATGATTTTATCTTTTGATTAGAATAATTATTTAACACCTACTATTTTATTCAATAACGTGTAGATAGTTTTGTATTCGTTGAACAATTTTTTTTTTTAATTTCATTCGATAGGTAGGTAAATTTGCTTACGTTAAAGGTAAGGTATATACAAATCTGACGTAAATCGTTCTTCCACAAACGCTACTTTGAACATTACTGCGCAATAACCAACAAATTCCTAGACCTTCCCATTAACAAAGGATACGCACTTGCAAACAGTTGTTCGTTAAAATAAACAGTATAAACAAGGGAATTAGACTTGCCCCGTTTCGTAAATGTCTCCAAGGACTGAACACACGCACGGGTATCACGCAACAGGTGCATGGAATTATCATTTCGACCTGTAGTGTAAGTTTCATTGACCTAGTTTTATTAATTAATTAAATACGTCATCATGCAAAGAGCATTGAATGTGTAATGATGGGAATGGATGATCTTTTTTTAATCTTTTTTTAATCTTTTTTTATTAAGGGATTTTTGTCCTAAAGGACGATGACAATCCCATCGTACCTTGTATACAAATATTTCACACTTAACAAACTACATATATTAACTATATTTTAAATTTAAAGTTGAATAGCATTCTGAAATGCAAGTGGGACTTAGCAGCGTAAGAAATTTAATCTTATTTCCCAGTAATATTAATAAACTTGAAAGTTACTAAGATACAACAGAATAACACACAGGATCATCAAATATTATGCTGTTAGCGGATGTACCTACCACCTACACAAGCCACAAGGGAAGCCGGGGGCTATTCATTTAACGAACATTATAAGTTCGTTTCGAGTAATTAAAGTCCTATTACGGACTATTAATAAAACAGACCAACAATGTGACACATTCCTTAAAACATTAACTGTTTAATATTTGTTGTACAAAGTTTATATTGCGAGCATTTCTTAGACGAAAACAGTTGTGAAAGTGATGTTTAGAAATGATTAATGACGGGGCTGTCGGGCTAAAATGTTTCATATTGCTAAGTATAAAATATGTACAGAGTAAGTCATATAAAATTGTTTGTGGAACTGCGAAAACAGTTTATAAATGTTGGGAATGAGATTTAAAGGCGTGTATGCTTTTTGGACTTATTAAATTTTTAAATGAATTAGTGCGCATTTTAAATTTATTTTTTTGTCTTTATATTAGGATAAAAACAATTACGTGTTGTGATGTTTGGATTATTATCTAGTAAAATCTGTAGTGGTTGGTTGTGGAAAAGTCCTTATAATGGATTGATATTTTAATAGAATGATAAACAGTCTTATACTGAAAACAAAAATCTTGCTTTACATTTTCTTTCCAACATTTTTGTCACTGAAAATGATTTAATATTTGAGCTACTCTGAGAATGTCTAATGAGGCATTACCTCAGTTATAAAAAAGAAAAATCACTTAATTTCCTAAGCCATTATTTTAACAAAACAATGAACGTTTAAACCTTTTGTTGTCATAACTTTACTACCCTTATTACTAAAGATTGAATTACTAAAATTTCAGCAACAGAAATTAACGCTAATCCCTAAAAAGCCTTCACCTGAAACTTTTGAATGGATGAAAATCTGAAACTTCACGGGTATTTAATGTACCAGGAAAATAAGCTAGACATTCAAGATAAATTACTGCTTCCGTTATAGAAAATTACCAACTGTGTAAAATTAACACAAATTAATTTCCTTTTTTGAGGTTCAATAAAAACTTTTTTTGAATAATCTACTAACATTATAATATCCAAGTTAATAAATTTTTGTCTCTCCTTGATTGGGCTTTTGTATTTCGTTATTTGAGAAATGTACAACTAAGTGACCTTTATGCGCCATTAAAGTATACCTTAATTATAATTAAATGAAAAAGGACAATAATTAAGCCAGACGGAATAAAATAAGGCGGGTTGGTAAAATAACATTTCCATTATTCAGTTTTCTTAACAATGTTAATGAATTATTATGCTTTTAAAAAGATACGTAAAGGTAAAGGTAGGTAAAGGTAAAGGTTTTTCAAAAAATGTGATACTTATAATTTTTTGTCAGCTTGCTTCTACAATAATTAAAATTGCTTATATGGCAATATAAGAAAAACCTTACTTACTACAACATTTTGTACGTCTTTATGAAAGAAGACACTCATAAAATATTCATAGAATCACACGCTTGTCTGGTGTAAAATGAATAAAAATATCATTTCAGTTACATCTTTATTCGCACATTTACTTTGAAAGAGGATAATATGTAACACTATTAATTTATTTTATTCACAATATTGTATTGGGCCTAGGATATAAACTGGTCGACACTTAATTGTTTAATGTATATGTATTATTGTATATAAATACATATACAAGAACGCTATAGAAATCTTTTCAAAAACACGAACGAAAAATAACCCAACATTCAAATGCTATAGCATTTAACTGCAAGTCACCTCTTCTAACCTCTTAATAAAGAAAAGCTCCAACTGCGAACAATTTCCCAGGTGTAACAAAATGTTCACGGAAAGATACACAATTGACTCACCCAGCGTGCGGAAAACAATAGGCCGGCTTCTATACTTATGGCCTCCCCAGAGCGCGGCGACAGTCACTTGATACTGGGTGTCTGCCTCCAGCCCACTTAGTATCACTGCATCCGAGTTACCAGCCACTTCAAGCACCACTCTGTAACTAATCGACGATGAGTCAATTTCGTAATCAATTGAGTCGATTACAATAATGTTTCTTTAGAACGAGTGCAGCTTGCAAATTTTCTTTATAACGGGTGTCCCGTGTACAGATTTTGTTTCAAAATCCGTACTTGAAACTCCAATTCATCTATAATATTATAAACCTGAAGAGTTTGTTTGTTTGAACGCGCTAATCTCAAGAACTACTGGTCCGATTTGAAAAATTATTTCGGTGTTAGATAGCCCATTTATCGAGGAAGGCTATAGGCTATATATCATCACGCTAAGACCAACAGGAGCGGAGCAATGCGTGTGAAACTGCGGGAAACGGCTAGTTATAATATTATAGCTCTTTCTGTTTCCATCAATTAACTATTGTGTAGTGTATGATCGTGCTTTGTTTAGCATTAATTGTTTCTAAACAAATGCTAAACATACATTCATTATGAAAACCTAACGTATAATTGGATAATCGTTTAAAAATAGTTTATTAAAAGCGTGCACATGTTACAAATAGGAATATAATTTTATTTCAATAACAAGCTATTTTAAATCTCTCGCTATAACACGTTTCGAGTTCAAAGCGTGTCCTTTCACTGAAAAGCACCTTTGATTCCTACTCTAGTTGTTTCATTTCTCTTTGCAAAAACAAAGTAGTTACCTACGCCGTATAAATTTATAAGGTTCCAACTGCTGTATGAGAAAATACGAATTATATTTTCTGCTTTATATAGTTTGCTTGTATTGTATACATGGTAGAGGATTTGTTTTAACATGAATTTATTTGCTTGACATTTTTAAAGATACAATAAAAAAGTAAAGTTAAAGGTAAAGTTGAATTGTGTCGAGAAATGAGTTGTAATTAATTATTATATTTGCTAAACCAATCATGAATAGATAAACATAATATTAAGAACCATAAAACCACTAATTGATTATTATTCAAGCATAATGTTGTTCTACTTCCATTATCTAGAGCTCTGATAGATGCTAAACTTCAGCCTTTTGCTTGTAAATTAGCTTGAATATTTATTAGTTTGCTACAAAACCATTTTTATATGTATAAAATAAATCTGTACTTCAATAAGTTTTGTACGAAATCCAATTGTTAAAAGTCATGTATATGAGTGGAGTCAAAAAGTTAATGCTTTTCCATTATTTTATTAAAAAATGGACAGCTGAAACGAAACAAGGGTTGCTTTAATGCATGTTAACATGGAATTATGTATTTTCTGAAAGCCCAGTCAATTAAAGTCACTAAAAATAAATATTTAAACGAGTTTGTACTGCTTTTTAGTATGTTTTTTTCTGTTTGTATAAAGTCGACTGAATTAAAAATTGCTTAATATGTATTAGTTTTAATAAAAAACTATAGCGAGAAAGTAACTTTCGTGGCTAGTTTCCTAGACAAGTTAAAAATTCGACTATCAAGCTACCTCTTTTCAAAAGTCAAACTTCAAAAAATAATTAGAAGAAAAATTATCTTTACGCGATAATGAACATTGAATGAATGCGTACGTTACGCCGCGGCTAGGAACTAGAACTAAATATCAATATTTAATACTGATTATGAGGACCTTGTCATAATATTATCCCCTACAAAAGATTCATCTTTAACATACCTATAGGTATTTAAAACATATTCATCAAAGCCATATCGAAGCATTACAGCGTAGTGTATAGGTAACTGCGTATTCCACCTCTAGTTATTGAATTTTAATATATCAATATATGTATTGAAATTCATAGTTTAATGGATGATAATAATATGAAATTTACACATGAACTACTTTAATGCAAATTAAATCACACATATCATGCACAAAGCAACATGAAAATAATCCGCGCAATTATTCCGTTCAAAATCCACATGTCGATTACAATAAATTTTACTCGATTGAAGTGGAACATAAAGCAATTATACGTTCATACATAAATGTATTAACGACTTGAGAACTTTAGCTCTAACAGAAGATTTATGTAACGCCCACCTGCACTCGAATTACGGTCAGAATAACATATGCGCGGAATATCAAGCTTCATGTACAATATAAAGAGTAAATTAAGAGTACTTTATCTATAGTGTTATTTAGTGTTATTACTTGCTGGACGATTAATAGGCATCTTAGTGATTATAACATGTATATCAGCCGCGAAACATACGAATTAACCAAATGTTTATTCTAAACATCATTAAATTATTCGCATTTGCGCAATAGATTAAAAAAATACGCAGAAGTTTATTTTTTATAGAACATGCTAGTTATAATACATTATTTTCTAACAACAACCGCTAGTATAGAGAATGCATTTGAAGTAGCCGTATATGGGTATAGGCACAGACTAATAATAATATACTAGGTATAGGTAATATAGTGTGGCAAATTGTCTTTATGTGGCGATCACCTTTATGTCTTATGCGTGACACACATAATTAAACTACTACTACGGACAGTGTTCGTATATAAAATTCTAAAATAAATAAGATAAATTGTTACGTATATAATTTTACTCGTGATCAGTGCATCTTACCTCGCGTCAGAGGGCTTGTAAGTGACGTCATACTTCTCCACCAACTCTGCTGTAGTGGACCAAGACACTCGCACCGTCGTGGGGTTCAGAAAGGTCACAGTTATATTCTCAGGCACCCCTGGGCCCATCGAACCTATGGAAAATAAAATAATTTAATTGTAAAAGAATTACTATACTATCTTCACGCTTTATAACTGTCGTTTTTATGTGGAAATTGAGATTATAACAAACATATTCATTTTATTGTTTGTTTATTCATCACTTCTGAATAAAATTATGAAAATAATAATGTTAAGCCCATGGATAAATAATAGAATATCAATAATATGGATACCACAGTTTGCAATTAACAAGAAAATACGATTAAGAGTAGGTATGATATTAATGTAAGCAATGAAGTTTTTAATATTATAAGGAACGTAGATTGCGAGGTTTAAACCATCTAATTAGAATGTAGAGAATTTGGGTAGACAGTTTAAGACCGCAATGTTGATACATATTTTAAAGACTAAATGGTGATAATTGTTATGCTTGTCTCTGTTTTATGTTTTCAAATTATTAAACTATATTGTTTGAACAGTATGTATTGTATCACTATTGGAAAAATTCAATTTCTTGTACCTACACTCGTTTCTGTTTAAGTGTTAGTTAGATATAATTAAGTTAGTGTAGATATTATGTTTTTGTGACACAAAAAACATATTGATATACTTAGTAATTAATCTTATAACTGTATAATGATAGCTATCGCACTAGGTAGGAAAAAAATATGTAATCGGACTTCTTCAAGATGCTGAACCAAGAAACTACACAGAAAACTAACACAAAGTTCGTTAAAATTTTAATCAAGCTTAAGTTTAACTTAGCCATTAAACAAGTTTAATACTTTAAAACTTACGCCTTGAAGAATGTTTTACAAAGGAGTAGCAAAGTTAGACGTAAAGATGACAATTTTTGAGATCTTAATTTAACTATTTAACAATTATAATTAGCTAAAAACATATACAGTGGTATTGTTTTAAAACAACATGAACTGAATAAAGTACTTATATTAATAATACGTCTTATTATTTTACTTCTTTGTTATATTTATGAAATATCTACTTGAAAATGCGTATATTCGTTCTTTTAATAAAATCTGTTTTGCACTAGAAAGGATCCCATGGCCAGTTCACATGTAAATGACTCCAAGGTTCAGGTACAAGAGATTGCAAAAGGTTCCATAAGAATAAGGTAGAATAATATGAATGGAAAATAGTCGGTTACCCGTCCACGATATTGTTAATATTAAATATACTTACAAATATGCCTTTGTTTTACGTTTACTATTCTAAAAGTGGAACATGTTGACATAACCTTTACTGTTTGCCAATGTACCTAGGTTATGTAGGAGTATCATTTAAAAAGTGTATTTTTAGCAGTGTTGTTAAGTAATTAGAACTGGATAAATAAAAACGGAAAATAAATAACAGTTGAGGACGTGCGAGTAAACAAGATGAAAAAAAATAAAGAAAAATAAATATCTATAGACTGTAAGTCTATAGATATACACATTACACAGCATAAGGACTTTGAGTAAAAGAGGTAGAACAATGACTAAATCCAAACACGTTGATTTTCTATTTCCATCGCTATATGAGAAGTAGGGTAAAAGTGGGATAGATGCCCCACTTTTTGAAATAGCCTCATAATTTTAAAAACATGAATCTTATACGAACACTTTGTATGAATATAGCAAGGTTAATTATCTGTTTTGAATTACTATATATTTTTTTTATCCTATCATTTATAGATAACGTGTAATAAATATTATTTTTGTTGAACACCTTTTTTGAGGATAGATGCCTACCTAGTTGGATAGTTGCCC
>CAJQZM010031327.1:3790-14162 GCA_907164665.1 Colias nastes | reverse complement strand
CACGCACTAGCGAAACACGTCTTCACCAAACAACAGCTCATGCGTACCCGAGGTGCGGGGTGATAGGAGCTCCTATTTAAATCATTAATTCGTAGTCACGACTCTGGGAAGTGAGGTTTTTTGAAAATGAGGCATCTATCCCGGTGCGGCATCTATCCCACTTTTACCCTACACTTGTAACATAAATATGGAACAAAACTAAAAATAATGGGGTAAAGCTTGACAGCCCGTGTCGTCACAACTAAGGATTAACAGCAATACATTTTTCATTTAACGCAGGTTTAATCGGATTTGTAATAATCCCGCTTAACTGTTCGCTTTGTAAATATTTATGTCACAATAAATTGATATAGCTCGTCACAGCTGAACTTAGATTTAATCACGGTTTCAAATTTATTGAATTGGTGTAACTGAAATATGATATTAAATCACTAGAAATCTCTTAGTCTTTTGAATATAATTCAAACTTGTTGTATTATTTGAAACTATGCTAATTAAATTGTGTTGGAATTGGAATAAAATATTTTATATAGAGACACCATTACAGACTATAATATCTACGATATAATTAAAATGTGTTTGGAGTATTAACTCACAATTTCTACAAACTAATACCAGATTATACGTACAATAGAGTTGTTTCCAGGAATTGTTTTGTCGGTTTCAGATTAAATTTTGTTGGAAATATTATGTTTCTATAATCGAAATATGAAAGCTATTTTTCTAAATATAGCCATGAGTCAAAATTACAATATAATTTACAATAAAAACATGCAGTTTAAAAGAAGGTAGGTACTAATATGTCTCCAATTCACAAGAGTAGTTTAACGAAATTTTATTTTCACTGTGGTTTTTCATAACAATTTCTAATTAGTTTTCACTATAGGTTCATGAAAAAATATTTTACCTGCCTTCTTATACCATAGTTACCTTAAACGTTCTACAACCAGATTAAAGATAATAAACACTTTATTTTATAGAACAAGACCACACAACATAAGTTACAAAGCGTGGCTGTCGCTTCATTGTTCAAACCACTTCAATGCAGCTATTGAAAGGAATCAATAGATCGACACGATTTCTATGTAAATGAATATTCTGTGGAACACCATGATATGCTTTGTTCCACTGCAGTTTTTAATTCACTATAAAATGCTAGTATTAGTAAGGCATATTAGAAATTACCTAGATGAGACTATATTGCATTAAAGTGACATTGTAATTGAAAGTAGTGAGAAATAAATATTAAATTGAAAATGCATTGCAAGAATCAAGATGCAACATTATTTATTTCAGTTTTTAAATATAGTAATATTCTATTATAATCGATGTTTTCAAATCAAAAACATTTTGCAATTCATATTAGCTTTTAATCTCGTCTCCACCGGGTAGTATTTTTTTGTAAGATTTATAAACTATTTTTAACAGTTCTTATCTTAATCCAAGTGGTGAAAAATCCATCAAAACCAAAAAAATTGCGTTCAGTTGTTTTTGAATAGGATGTGGTGCAGATAGTTAACCGTATCTTATTGATAACTAGATTATTTTCTATTTTCTTCTAGATAAATACATTTTGTTTACAGCAGTGTACCCACCAGCGTTTGCGTATCGAAGAAGGAAAGAGAACACAAGAGCGACGGCGGCGGTGTGCGCGAGCGGCGCTCGCCGCATGTCGCGCCCACGCGGCCGCTCATGCCATGCCGCTTCTGGGAACAAAATAGAAATATCAGTATATAGGTACTACAGACAAATGATTTTTGTATGAGAGTGGGCAAACGAGCGTTTGGGACGCCTTGGTAAGGTACCAAGTTTCACCTCCTGTCAACTACAGAGGCGCCTTCAAGAAAAGAGCTTATTAGTTTGGTATTTTCGTAAAAGGTCAGGAAAGCAACTAAGCACCAATATAAAAACACTAACAGTGTTTATGGGCGTTGATGATCACTTAAAACTAGGTGGCCCACCTGCAAATTTGATTAATATACCGCGGATAATATTATAATAGATTGGTACTATACTAGGTAGAGGTATCACACGCACCGAACAATAGATTTCGATCAATAGTACCTATTTCCTTTTTTTTAATTAACATACAAATAAGTTTTAATCACTAATGACTTCATAAATTTCCATTCCTTATCTAAATAGTAAACGCCTCTCCAGCCGTATCGAGCCGTGCCCTATAACATAGAACGCAGCGTCAAAAGCCCTTAAAATGTTAATGTTTTATTCCATTATTGGTGTCAAAGTACTAGAATCTTATTATTAGCTTATACTGGTATTAATATAGTTCTAATACACGTTCCGTCCGACATATTGAGTTTCTTATTAGATCGTCTAACTTTATAATGGTCTATATTCCGGATACTAATTCTTATTGTGTCTATGTAAGTATTATATTGATATTATTTATTTGTTATCTTTTGACCTAAAAATAAGCTTTGAATATAATTTCAATAGTCCTCGCATATTGCTAAATCCAAAGACAGACAAAAATAGATTATGAATTCATTCCATCACACTTCTTTTAAAAGACCGTCTTTCTCAAAATTGTTATGATAAATAAAAATATTACAGGCGCGTACAACTTTAAAACTTATATCTCTAAAAAAATAATAAAAATACCCTACATGACGCATATTTGAACAGTCTTTAATTTATCGGAGCGTAGTGTCCAAGTGAGCATCCATATAGCCCTTCCTCCATACATAAAAAAGTATATAGAGCGTATTTTCATGAAATTTTCAGTACACTACACGTCAAAAGCAACGATGTAAACATTCAGTAACTACATATGGGAATAATAGTGGCTCTAGATACAAATAAAGCGCCGAATATACAAGCGTTGTTTAAACAAGACGAAGCGCTATTTATTTTATTTCGCGTTGTTGATCATGGTTCTGTGAACTGTTCATAATTAAATGGTTTTTGAATGCCATATGCAATAGTGTCTATTCAGTTCAAAGTACAATGTCGTAGTTGCACGTAAACACGTAATGTTACAATTAAACATAGCTATATTGAATACTTATTTATGTATTTATTTTTTTTATAATCGATAGGCAGACGTTTGACCACAATCCCACCTGATGGAAAGCAGCGATGTGGTCTACTTGGGTGCACGTCTGCCTAGGAGGAGCCTATTCACCCTAGCTTTGAAGAGGTCCAGGATAAATAGTGGTAGGGAGTGAATTCCATTGTTTGGCTGTTTTAATTATGAAAGAAGACTCGAAGCGACGAGTTCGAATGTTAGGGATATCCACAATGAAAGGATGAAACCCCTCGGCACGCCTCGAAGTACGATTGAGGAATTAATGTTCTCGTTAAATATATAAAATAAATGAATCTCACACAAGTTAGCAATTAGCGTTTCGAAATTACCTTCGTTTTAATTAATTATTTCTTACGCTTAAGTACTAAGAATTTCAATTCTACCAGTTAAATCGTTTAAACAAGAAAAGTCCATACATAGCAACAGAAAGCCGACGATCATTTCGTAAAACTAACAATCCCTAAAGAGTAGTAAAACATTATTTAGCTCGCCACCTTTCATCTGAAATTCAGCACTCAATTACAATTCCAGATGGGAACTTCAAAAAACTTGGGTTCAAAAGCGGTAGTAACAGCATATTAATGACGCATCACAAGGCGTAAAGCCCCTTATAATGAGAGCGCTTGAAGTGTTCCGGATCCGTAGCCAGAGCTCGCCTTTATAGCGAAACTTTCATAAGTTCCCTTTTATTTGCTGTTACATTAAGCATTTTGTTTACCCAGATTTCGCATAAAACAATTCTCATGTTTCGCTCGAGCGTGAATTGTACAAGAATATTTGGTTTCTGATTTCTCTATCGCGGCGTAGTGCGGAAAATTTTGGGAATTATTGAATTGTAGGGCTTATTGTCGATACAAATATTTGAGTATTGTTGACGCCATTGTGTTAATTTATTTTGTGTCGAACTAAATTGTATATCAATATTATCAAAAAGCAACTTTATCAATTCATATAACGTTGGTGTAGAAAATTAATTAAACGTAAATTTTAACATAAAATAAACAGCAATTAGCAAGTGAGCATTTCCTTTTCAAAGAAAATTCCTTAATTACATTATCTTTACTTCAAACACAGTAAATGTCCATTTAGCGACAGTTATTCATTACTGCTAATCTGTTCTCTAGAGGTCCTAATGAAAAAGGTACGATTGCTCACGTTCAAGTCACAAGTCCTTAAGTTCGTAGTAAGACGATTTTGTTTCGCAATAAGCCTCTTAGACATAATGGCTCAAAGACTTTTCACTTACAAGATTTGTGTTCTTATTAATTACGCATGTCTAATGTGTTCAAGATAATAAGGTATACATTTGTATACGTATGTTAATTATCAGGCTTGAATATTGTAATATTATAATTAAATTTTCGAATACAAAGAATAAAAAATCGCGTTCGTTTTTAGTCAAGGATTTAATTTCAAGCATGACATTGTGTCTCTCATGTTCCTTTGTTCAACGGTTTATTTGTTACCCGTAAAATTTTCACCAAAATTTCGCGTGACCGGCTGCTACGATTATTTTTTATTTTACGTTTTATAAATTAGTGTTAAAAGTTTTTTTTTTATAACGGAAATTAGATCAAAATTGTAAAATTTTAGCCTTATATAGTTTAATGATTTGCAATCTCTTTATGTATATCTATTATATTACGTTTCGCACTAGAGTTTAAATTATATCAAATCTGAAAATGGTATCTTTTCGTTATAATGGCGATAGTTTCCCTTTATCTTGAAATATACTTCTAATAAATTAGACAACTTATCATAAATCTCCTTAATATAATCTTAAGATATTTTATTGATTAAGTTATCATTATCAATATAAAACAGAAAACCGGTGTGACTAGTCTCATAAAGTTTATGATAAATGATAGTGAGATATTATTTGCTACTTACAACATATTTTATAAATTCTAGCTGTAAAACAATATTCTTATCTGGTCCCTAAACTTTTATTACAATGATAAACCCGTATTATTCACGTCTGGAACCGCTCCCAACTTATGAAACTAAATGCACTTAGAGATAAGACCAAGTCATCCGAGTCACAGGTCAATCGTCTGAATTTCACTATTTATTTCGCGAACAAGCTGTGCCCCGCGTTTTTACCCGCAGTGCTCCGCTCTTGTTGGTATTGGCGTGATAAAATTTAGCTTATAGCCTTCCTCGATAAATGGGCTATGGAACACCGAAATAATTTTTCAAATCATACCAGTAGTTCCTGAGATTAGCGCGCTCAAACAAACAAACTCTTCAGCTTTATAATATTAGTATAGATAACCTAGCTGCAGCTTCAGATAAATATTTATTTGATTGTTGACTTTCATTTCCAAGACTGGCTATATTCAATTTCGCATCAAATCATACAATTTATCATAAAACAATCGAACATAAATATGAAAATAATTAATGAAAACATTCACAATTACATTGTGAATTTTCAATGCTTCACTTTATTACTTTTGCATTCGTTTATATGAAATACCATTTATTAATTTGCTTTTATTTAAATTAAGATAAAAAAGCTGTTTCCAAACAGACTTTCAATTTTATAATGTATGAATTTAAATTACAAACGAAAATGAATCGAACTGAAGAAGAGTAATATTTTATGATTTTGTTTTGTAAATAATTTCTATCAAACGTTGCCTTCAGCATTTTAGGTAAACCATGGATTATTATGTAAACACAGTGATTTGAAAGCATTATGAAGCCCCACATAATATACGCAGAGAACCACTTATTGATTTTACTAGTTCACAGTCAACTTGTTAATATCATTAGGCACTTACAACCTTTCAGTTGCGAACCAATTGTGATGTTTCTTCGAAGTTATAAATTAATATTATCTTGAATGAAATTCTCAGTAGACGCTCGTACCTCATTACGGTTCTTGTTTATTGGAAATATATGTTATCTGTATTGAGAAAGCATGTTTTATTTGCATCAACAAGGTAGGGTTATGCTCTTTTACGCACTTTAATATAATTATGTAATTAAATATTGTATTTGACTGAAAACACTGACTGAAAATGGAAATTTTCATCATTGTTAATTTTTAAAGTGGCCGTCCTGAAAATTAAATATAAAATATAACGAATGTTTTAATAAGTGAGGGAGTATGGATGTTAATACCTACACAATGAGCTTTCAAATATTAGAATACAGGGTCTCTAAACATCACAGAATCTATACTAGTTTCTAGTAAAACTGTTGGAGGTAAATAATTTCTTTAACTTTTTATAAAAAAATATGTACTTTATAAAATTGGAAGGGGTACACAACGTAGAAACAAAATGGAAATGGAAAATTCACGACTTAATAATTAACTGTGTAAGCTGCATAACGACGTTTGTTTTAAAATTTCTTTGCAAGGAACTTTTTATTCAAGGAATACTTGAACCGGTCAAGACAGAGGTCAAATTCCTCTTTATTGTATCACGTAGGTATTTAAATTTTTCTTCACTTCTGCTTTTTGATTATTTTTCGTCTGGGTTTTGGTTTTCGGAAATTGAAAACGTAAAATCCATTACGACGATTGAATAAAATGGTTTTTATCTGATGTTCTGCATCTTTTTAAATGGAAACCGCCCTGTGTTCTCTTGGTTTAAGTACTTAAATAATATATAGATGCATATTACGTCCGTTTCACTGATCGATTTTTTAATTCAAAATACGGTATATATAACTATAAAATCTTTAAAATTTGCGTTACTTTATTTTATGTTTCGTTCAATCTAATAATTTAATTCAATTTAAATTTATTGGGTTTTTATTAAACATACAATGCGAGACCACATGATGGTTCCTGTTAATTATTACCTCACGAGTTAAAAGGTAATTTACTTTACTCAAGATATATATTGCAAACCGTATATAACTTAAATTAACATATCAATCACATTAGATCAAACATCTAGTTCGTCAACAAACGAAAACTAATTTCTTATTCAAACTTGACCTTCAAAACTTCCCACGAACTTTGCCCTTTGGTCCGAATTAGTGGCATCAAGGAAGATCTTAATTAGTTTTCTAAATAAGGGACTTATTACTTTAGCAGTAAGTTTCACATTTATTTAATAGAAACTGTATTAGTTATTACAGTAGTTGTTATTTGAAGTAATTTCTGTATACATTTGGATAACAACTTTTAAAATAAATAAATAAGCTTTCACGTTTTTACACATAAACTTTATTAAATTATTAATTTGCCTTTTAATTCTTAAGTTAATAATTCTGACGGTTTTAGCTATCTAGATTAATAAATATTTAAACTTGTTATTAACAAGTCACGCAAACTATAACAAAATTAAAACATTACTTGTAGGCTGAAACTAATTATTCCAGGCATGACAGTACATACAAATGAACTTACAAATGAATACCTCTCGCACCTATAAAGCCTGCTAATAAATACTAGAAAGGTCGAAGATAATTGAATCAATAAGAGTAAAAGGAACACTTAAAACGCAATGTTTCTATCACGTTCCATTCTTTGCTTTTAAATTGAATGGAATGCTTTACAATATCCTTACAATACTCAAAGGGCAAATTGAGTTCTTACGATTATTGATTCCATTGAAATTCAAACAGTATGTGAAGCGAATCATTGAGTGAATGGGTGTGACAATAAAAGTCCCAGGCGTCGAGATTTTTACGTAAACATAAAAACCCGGTTCTGTATGGAATACTAACAATGTAAAGGAGTTGGAAAATCTCATAAAAGATATAAGCCCACTTGGGATTGATTCTGTTAAAATATAAATAGAGCATTTTGTATAATTTTCAATTGTAGAGAGAAGAAATATGGATACAATTTTAACAAGATTTAGTGAATACCGTACAGGTATGAATTTTCCTAACTACACGTTTATAGTCTACAGTCTAGCGTACCGACATAGTAAATGTGTAATGGTGCCGATTTAGATTATTGCCTTTCTTCGAAAATGTATAGTCCTCTCACTACATTATTCAATAAATCTGACTAAACAAGACTTCAATAAATTTCGGTTTTATAAAAGCTATTACTTATTGTAAACCCCATTTAATGAACTTCTCATAACAATACAAATTTCTAATCAATTCCAAATAACTATAACTCAGCTCGTTTTACGTTAGCATTTAAATATTCCACAATAAATAGGTTCATCGTACAGTTCCGAAGTTAATTAGGAATGGAACTCAACTTGGAACAAGTTTCACAATGTTGGTAGCATTTGTTTGAATACACTTTTCAATTCAGGTTACGGTTTGTGTTCGTCCTTTTTTGACATATCATAAATTATTAACATATTGTATTCAACAAACTGGTAAAACATAATAAGTGGTATTAAGTTTTTAATTATTCATAAAAATAATATATTAGTCATAAATTTAGTTTTAAAATTAGTAATAAATTAGTCATAAAACCTCGCATGTTAAATTTAACTTGAAAATGATTGAGTATCTTTTAGGGACATAAAATCTATGCTACCCAGCAGCAGGTGTAAGAATAGACACATATCAATTTCAAGTCACTCTTGGAATATTTAAGAGATAAATTATAATGTGACGCATTAAATGACAATTTTACGGAAAAACATGAACGTAAAAGGTATCAAGATGGAACTTCCTTCAGGACATTAATTGCTTAGCATGTGTAGGTCATACATCACGGTCTTTCAATTACAAGCTTCCCAGCACCCCGGGAATCCATCTATCTTAATTAAGGCCACTAAATTATCCTACGTTAATTCTGTTTATTCATTACTCGGAAACTTAGTAGCGTACAGGTCAATACAGTTAAAAAATTCAAACTTTTTATACGGAGTTTAAAACACAAATGTAGATTTTTTAATGTTGCAATATGTTGAATATGTTTGAATTGATATCTTTTGAATTCTGTACCAAAATTAAAAGCTGAAAGTTTTAAAACTACGTTGTGTTTTTGTTAACAAAGAAAACTTTTAGAGTAGGTACTCAGAGTCATAGGAACTTGGAAATATTTAAACATTAGATTTGTAAAAGTATTTGTGAAACACAATAACTACTCCGTTTTGTATTTATTATAATGATTTTAAAATTTTATAAAATTTTCATATAACAAGAAACTGCAGCACAATGAACACACGGTAAACACAATATTTTATGAGTATATTTTTTCAAATTAGTGACTAAATAACAACATGAGAAAAGAAAAGCAATTACAATATTTGTACAAGGCCAATTTCGTTGGGTCTTATTACATTATAGATATTATTGTATGGGGATAGAAAGATAATTTGAACGGTCTACATAGATTTTATTAAAGGAAAAAGTATATTATAATAACTATGTTAAGATGAAAATACAACATGACTATTTTTACGAAACCTTTATCCTAGAGACTCGGTAAATAGGGATATAAGTGACATGAATTTTACCTAACGTCCTAGATATTTTAAAATCCCGAGGGGAATATTTCATCAGGACAAAAGAATACATTTTCAAATAAAAAAAAAAGTTAATATATTGTTTATTAATATTGTTACCCTAACATGTCAAATCCATAGAAATATTATGTACCTATTGCAAAATAAAATCGGAACGTGTGAAGGAAATTGTAATTGGAAGCACATCACGTGGAAGCGAATTCTGTAAACATTCCTCAACTTGGATTGAGACCAAACAAAGCTTAAACCAATTTCGCAGGGCTGCCACGTTTTTTAAACGATTGCTATAGAGAGAGAGAGAAGGATTTGGTTGTGTGTGTTTATTTGGAACGCTTTAACTCTAAATCGTCGAGATTCATACGTCTATAGAAAGCCTACTATAACCTACATTAAGTAAGTATACATTTAAGTGGTAAGGTTAAGATATAAATTTCAAAAGTTGTTTTACAGTAGACAAATTAACAATAAATAATTAGAAACGCAAACACAATTACAATTATTAAGGCAACAATAAAATCATAATTGAAGATAAGAATAAGATTTACAATCTAGCCTATAGTAAGTTTCAGTGGAAAGTTTTAAAACAAATATAATTTTTCTTTCAATAAAATTGAAAAATGTATTTTTACTTTTTCAATAATTGTTACAGCCCTATAAGAGCTTAGTGGACCGTTGAAACTAACAAAGTAGAGTCTGTACTGATAACCACCGGGTTAATAGATTCGTCAGTTTGTGTATATTTCAATTTAAATTTATTAAGCTTTTTATATTTTCAGATTACTTCGCCTTTTTGGCAATGAAGACACATTACTTCAATATCAGTATGTTTTCTTACAAACATTCGACATTTCTCATTAAGAAAAGGTTCCTAATCTTATATATAAAATTCTCGTGTCACAATGTTAGTCTGCATACTCCT
>CAJQZM010031326.1:19168-34517 GCA_907164665.1 Colias nastes | reverse complement strand
ATTTCGATAAATCGTAAATAATCATAAAAGTATTTACTAAAAAAAAATTGGTCTATCAGATAAATATGTATAACCATAAGTTCTTTTGTAGTTTGTATCACAATATTTCATCACGAAATAGAAAATACATTACTTATATTTCTAAGGGTTGTCGCCCAATCGATTGAACAATTAAATTCATGGTCGAATAAAGAGCCGAAGGATCTCCGTTGGTCACACACATCGTGACGTACGGCCGGTTTCTGTATTATCTGTTTTTATCTTCTGGTAACCTAGCAACTGTTGGTGAAAAGAGTTTATATATAAACAAATGTGTATGTCAAATACCTATGTGTCATCTTATATTTTTTCTCTTCCGCCTTTACCCTTTGTGCTACGCATATCGTCTAATAAAGTATCTCAAGTTTATTTATCAATCTTTACTTTTTCCTGCCTAAAACCCATCAGGTTATGGGCCCAGGACGTCATCTTTTCTCTGTATATAATTATTTTCAAGTTTCGGCAGAATAAAAGTAATTTTATAAATAAACTAAAACGCCCGTCCATACATGTAAAAATGGCGACATCGACATCGGTTTCGACTTTAATTCCTGTGGAGAAATTGAGCGGCATAGAAAACTACAGTAATTGGAAGTTCCAACTGAAAATGCTACTCATTCACGAGGACTTATGGGACGTCGTTTCGGAAGATAAAATAGAAGATGTCAAAGATGCGGCTTATATGAAGAGATCACAGAAAGCTCTTGCTAAGATCTGTTTGTCAGTAAAGCCTTCGGTTTTTACGCATGTAAGGAACGCAGAGACGGCGCGGGATGCATGGATTAATTTGCAAAAGGCGTACGAAGACAAGGGGTTGTCAAGGAGACTGAGTTTGCTTCGTCTTTTGTTTGAAACAAAATTATGCGAATGTGAAAGCATGGAAGCTTACGTTGCGAAGATTAGCGATCTGAGTCAACAGCTGAATGATATTGGTTCACCTCTGGAAGACGATTTCGTTGCAGTTCTCTTACTGAGTGGCTTGTCTCAAGACTTTGATCCGCTCATAATGGCGCTTGAAAATTCTAATATCAAGTTGTCAAGTGAGGTGGTCAAAGCGAAGCTCATGCAGGAGAAGCAACGGCGTGATGGAAAAGGTGACACGACTTCAACAGCGTTGGTGGCGGCACGTAAGAAAATCAAATGCTTTAAGTGCAAGAAGCTTGGACACTACTCGAGAGACTGTAAGTCTATGAAAGCAGTTAAGGCGGAGAGCTCAACAAACCAGTCACTGTTAACTGCATTATCAGCTAGTGTGCAGAGTGATGTATGGATAATAGACTCAGGTGCAAGTAGTCATATGTGTAATGATAGAAATAAATTAAATAACTTTGTTCCGGGTTATGTGACTGAAGTCAAAGTGGCTAATGGTGAAAAACTATTTACTGCTGGTCGTGGTGATGTGATAGTAAATTTAAAATTAGGCATCAAAACAATCAGTGAAGTTTATCATGTACCGAACTTAGCTACAAACTTGTTGTCAGTCAGTGCTTTAACTAGGAAGGGTTTTAAAGTTATTTTTGATAAAAAATGTTGTAAAATATTCAATGGTAATAAGCTAGCAGCTACAGCTGTACATAAAAATGGTGTTTATCAATTAGAAACTGCAGAATCTGTTAGAGAGCGTGATCTGTGTGTGGTAGGATGTGGTGGCTGTTCTATGTTTTCAGGGAATAGTGTGGAATCTGCGACTACCCAGGTAAATACAGAAGCTCAAGATTCAGTGCAGATGAAAGCATCTGAGAGCTGTAAGGAGGAAACTGAGCGGAGTTTCCAGGCGGCTGCTAAATCTGTTACGCAGGAGACATGGCACAGGAGACTAGGACATCTCAATATGAGGAGTATGCATTTGTTAATGAAAGGTATGGCTAGAGGCATTACTTATGATAAATCACAGTTCAGTCCATGTGAAGCTTGTGTTAAGGGGAAGCTTAGTAAATTACCTTTTCCTAAGAAGGCACAAAGTAGGTCAAATGTACTGTTAGGTGTTGTACACAGTGATTTATGCGGGCCTATGCCTGTGAAATCTTTAGGTGGTGCTAGATTCTTCCTCACGTTTATTGATGATTGTAGTAGGAAAACATGGATTTATTTTCTGAAAAATAAGAGTGAAGTTTTCGATAACTTCAAACATTTCAAGGCATTGGTGGAGAACCAAACCAATAGAAAAATAAAATTGTTGAGGACGGATAATGGAGGCGAATATGTCAATTCTATATTCCAGGAATATTTGAAGGATAACGGCATCATTCACCAAACTACCATACCGCACTCGCCTCAGCAGAACGGCGTTGCTGAGCGGGCCAACAGGACAATTGTTGAGAAAGCTCGCAGCATGTTACGAGACGCAGGCTTAGATGGGCAGTTCTGGGCAGAAGCGGTCAATACCGCTGTTTATTTGAAGAACCGGTCCCCTACAAAAGCAGTCTACGGTATTACGCCAGAGGAAAAATGGACTAATGAAAAGGTGAATCTTAGCCATTTACGTATATTTGGTTGTGTGGTTTATGCCTTGACACAGAATCGTAAGAAATTAGATTCAAAATGCAAACCTTACATTTTTGTAGGATATTGTGAAAATAGTAAGGGTTATAGATTGATTGATCCAGAGAATCTCAGCAAAATTATTAAATCAAGGGATGTTGCTTTCTTTGAAAACAAATTCTATACAAAAAACACTGAAAAATGTGAAAATGGTGATTTTTTCATGATGATAAATAATTTACAGACTGAGAATTTAAACTCAAATGATTCTCATGTTGAAGTGGCACAGTCTGAAAATTCACTATCACCAGAAAAAGGGGAAGAAAATGAGATTGTAACTAATCCCAGAAGACAGTGTATTTTTGAGTTAGATGACTCTGTCAGCAGTAGTTCTGTTGATTCTTCCGATGTCACATACATTCCAGGTGAATCGACACTTGAAGATGCGATGGATACATCAGAATATGATAGTGCGTGTACTGCAATGCAGACGTGTATCGGAGATGAACCAGAGACAGTTCAGGAAGCTCTAGGAGGGGCTGAAGCTGTTCACTGGAAGAAAGCAATGGCTGATGAGTATCAATCATTTATTAAAAATAAATGTTGGACATTAACTGATCCACCTAAAGATCAAATACCGATTAAGTGCAAGTGGGTTTTTAAGAAAAAGAAAGACCTTGATGGAAATCTAAAGCAGTATAAAGCCAGATTGGTAGCTAAAGGTTTTACACAGCGCTATGGAGTTGATTATGAGGAAACTTTTTCTCCAGTAGTTCGATATTCCACTATTCGCATATTATTGGCTTTAGCAGCTGAAAAGCAAATGGATATTGATCACTTGGATGTGAGAACTGCTTTTCTAAATGGAGACTTGCAAGAAAAAGTTTTCATGGAGCAACCAGAAGGTTATAAAGTAAAAGGCTGTGAGCATAAAGTATATAAATTGCATAAAGCAATTTATGGCCTTAAGCAAGCTTCGAAGTCTTGGTATGAAAAGATAAACCATGTGTTGGTTACAAAACTTTGTTTCAGAAGACTGTCCTCAGAGCCCTGCGTGTATTTTAAGTCAAATGGTGAAGAATTAGTCATCATTGGGTTGTATGTGGACGATATATTATTATTTTCAACCAGAAATTCACAAATGAAAGTTGAAATAAAGAAGAAACTCATGCAAGAATTCGAAATGAAGGATTTAGGGCCAGCCAGCCATATACTTGGTATGCGCATCACAAGAAACCAAGATAATATCTATCTTGATCAGTCTAGTTACATAAAGAATGTTTTAGACCGTTTTCATATGACTGACTGTAAGCCAGCTCAAACTCCAATGGAATCGGGATTGAAACTTGTAAAGACTGATAAAAAGGAGGAGAATTTGGAATATAGAAATTTAATTGGTTGTTTAAATTATATTTCAGTAAGCTCCAGGCCAGACATCGCGCACGCGGTAAGCATGCTAAGCCAGTATAATGATTGTTATGATCAGCGTCATTGGAAGGCCGCGAAACGCGTGCTACGGTATTTAAAAGGTACTGTAAACTACAAACTTGTTTTTAGTAGAAGTGGTCTTGACATCAATGGGTATATTGATGCTGACTGGGCTTCGTGTGAGGTCGATCGTAGGTCGTACACTGGGTTTGTGTTTCAAATTGGGAACTGTTCTGTATCGTGGGAAAGTAGAAAACAGCGAACAGTCGCTCTTTCTAGCACAGAAGCAGAATATATGGCTCTATCAGATTCTTGTAAAGAAGCGTTATTCATAAGAACTCTGTTGTATGAATTGTTAGGTAGGCATTGTTCTGTTACGATTTTTAATGATAACCAATCAGCACAAAAATTGTGTAAGAATCCTATGTATCATGCTCGTACGAAACATATAGATGTGCGGCATCATTTTATAAGAGAAGTTGTAAAAGATAATATTGTTAATTTGAATTATTTGTGTACTTCTGAAATGACTGCCGATATTTTAACAAAACCACTTACTAAAGAAAAACATTATAAGTTTGTAACGTGTTTAGGTTTACAATAAATTTGTTAAATTCTTAAATTGTAAAAACTAAACTTGTTTAATGTTGTACAATAATTATGTACCTACACATTTGTTTAAGGGCATATTATTTGTCAAATAAATACTTTTATTTTCGGACAGAATGTTGCCAGGAAAAATGTATTTAAAAAGGCATTTTTTTCTTTATTTTGCTAAAAATGAAACACTCCATTTTGAAAGTTATATAGGCGATCGCGGCTAAGCGCCGGCTGTGACATACTACTTAAAAATATATAATGAAGATTTAGTCGTCTTTTGTTCGCATTAAATAATAGTTAATAGCGAAAAACGAATACATTTTTAAATTTAATTATTCAATCTTAAATAACATGAAAACGATGTATGTCTTTATCTAATTTTACTTTGACTAAAACAAAGGACAAGAGGGTCCTTTAGAGTCATTATACTACGGACAGTATAGTAGACCCCAGCTAGTGTTTAAAACATAAATACGAATGGTCCGCACCGTCCATAACAGAGATAGGCCGCATCTCTTCATCATTTTAGTGCTATTTTCCACCTAACCTATTTTGCTCCGAGCTAGTTCAGATTATTAAACAAGCTCATTTTCCACATCAATACACTGATTCTGATACTATCGCGTACAGTCTCCTTCGAATGGTACCCGATAGGTCGGCTATGATGTTATTATAAGCCGTAGGGCACATACGTTACAGGTTGTCAAGCCGTGTATCAAGGCCTTATACCTAAATGTGGAACGATATTGAAGATATGAAAATGGCTTATAGCAAAACTGTTTGGTAGTGTAATTTCAAAACTAGTAATGTGTATCCATTTGAGTTAGAAAATACGCTTTAAGATTGTATTTTTAATTCCAATTGTCATTTCGGATGTTTTCTAGGCATTAATAAATCTGAATAGAAAAAGATACGTTTGATAATTTAAATGTTTATGTACTCATAAATATAAAA
Organism: Colias nastes; assembly: GCA_907164665.1. NCBI lineage: Eukaryota > Metazoa > Arthropoda > Insecta > Lepidoptera > Pieridae > Colias > Colias nastes. The sequence continues at coordinate 29,015 of CAJQZM010031326.1, read as the reverse complement.
ACAGCAAAAAATAAATAAGAATAAGATGCTGTAACTTCACCATACAGCATCTATTTATGGACATAATTCGATCAAAAAGCGTCCCCAATATAGAACGATACATTCATTTAATATCTTAAAGCCCACTTCTTATAATTTGCGGGTACGCCTAACGTTTGACGTTTGATTGATGCTTAATATTAGATTATACGTAGGCTCAAAAGGCTGATTAAATTTCACAAAGGAACGTCAAAGCACCTTAAAGGAAACCTCACTGAGATAGAAGCGTGACTCTCATGAGATATATAATGATAATATCTAAAGATACTTGGTATCGGTTATTGTCTGAAGTCTACGTAAATTACGTATAATGAAATGATATCCGATTAATGCCTAGATTATTGTTTTGGCATTATTGAAAATGAACCTTTGTTTCCATGTAATAGATACCTATACTATAATGCTTAACATAAACAATCATCATTCTTTGACGGATAATTTAAAAATAATTGATTCCTTTATTAAATGACAGAGTTCTGAAAAGAACCATTAAAATCAACCGAATTGAAAATTTCTTCCGTTTTCGAGGTTCGAAAAACGACGATTACGAAGGTTGTTTTCATAATGAATTTGAATTAAAATTTCACAAATATTAAGAACACTATTGAATAAATAACATCAGTCTCGGATCAATTCAATAAATCCTTTTCAAAATTTTCACATAAACGTGAATTCATAAATAACATCAAAACAATTATTTTTCAATTGGCATCAAGCGATTACCAGAAATTAATAAACAGCCGTGATTATCCGTTTCAATAAACGTTTTCATCTATGATTACAATGCAACCATTTTACGCCCAGATTAATAATCAGCCGTAATTTATAACACAGACAAGCAAAACTTAACGCTTAATTTGATGTGCATTAAGGCAGATTTAACCGCAAAACTACGGCGTAATAATGTGAATTTTGCTGTATTTTAAGCTTTATTAGCAGTTTGTTTAGTAAATGATTAGATAATCAATATTACTATCAATCTAATACCTAATATAAATTTATATACGTATAATATCATATTTTTATGCCCATAGCGAGATATATCTATATATATAGAGGCTCAAGATAAAATTACCCAAATTGCACATTTTCAAGTACATATTGATGGTTTTTATAAATACTGGTCATATGAGACAAATAAAATATCACTGTCCCGATACTATCAACCTGCATGACATACATTTTCTGGAAAATTCACGTCAACCAATCGCCAGCCGGACTATGTAATATATTTATTTTGTTTCAATATAAAAAAATTTATCGAATAATCGAAATCGAAACGTCATTACAAAACACAAAACTGAATAGACTATTTAGAAATTGTGAATTTAAAATCAAGTACCATAATGTATTTTACAAAGCCATCCAGAAATTTAGAAATTAAAGATTTTTAACGGATTTTAAACGCGATTTATTCATTATATAATACGGGTATCCCCGTGACCACGCTCGCTGCAAAGTGTGCAAAACGTCGGGAATATATAATGAATAAGACCCGTTTGAAATCCGTTAAAAATCTTTAATTTCTAAATGGATTATACTCGCGTAAAATCAAACACTAGAAAATACCATTCAGAAATTAGAAATTAATTTGTTTATTTTCGCATTATGTCCCCGTTTCAATGTATTATCAGAAGGGTGATATGTAAATTAATTTTTGGTATTAATTCAGTGAGGAATGATTTGTAGCCATTTTGTAGCGAATGCGATATTACTGAACTTATTAATTATGTAAATATATAGCTTTTCCATATTTATCTGTTTACATTATTATATCGTGTCATCATTAATACCGCTATTATGATATTCAAATGAAAAACGTAATGATCATAAAAATTAAAAAAAGATTATAACTACATTTATTTTATTTACGAAGAGCTGTTACAGATTCATATAATAATTATAATTAAAAGCTTTTATTAAACTGGTATGAGTATGATCTTGCAAGTGAATGTAAAACACTTATTTACTGACTATTGCACTTATTTATTTAAAAACTAGCTTTCCGCCCGAGGCTTCGCCCGCGTTTTAAAGAAAATCTCGCATAGTTCCCGTTCCCGTGGGATTTCCGGAATCAAACTTATTCTATGTGCTAATCCAAGTTACCCTCTATACGTGTGCTAAATTTCATTGAAATCGATTCAGTAGTATTTGCGTGAAAGAGTAACAAACATACACATACACATCCATCCTCACAAACTTTCGCATTTATAATATTATTAGTAGGATAGGATAACTGCGGTAACGCTAATGAGTGACCTTATTTGCAATAATAGTGCATATCTTTTACATAGTCAATATATTATGTGAATATTTTTATTTTATATATCAACAGTTCTCTTAAAATGTATATATTTTTAAGCAAAAACTTTTAGATAAAAAAAGACGTGTGGCACTCGGGGACTGCCGCGGTGAAGCTATTGCATAGCATGCCTTCAAGCCACACCTCCGTGCCCATCTGAGTGGGGAGCGTGAGGTTTTTCGTTACGCAATTTCTGGATTCGGTCCCCGCGCTCAAGGCCCGCGATAGAAGCTATGCAATAGCTTAATAAAACCCGCAACATAACGTTTTTAATTGATAGGTTACTTTAAAAGGTCGCATCCATTGCTTTACGAAGCTATATTCCGAGCTTTTCCAAGAGCCGCATAGGCTATCAACTGAAAAACGAGATTTAAAATGCAAAGACATACAGGCCTACAATCTACATACATCTACAAAAATGATCGACCGCCCATAGTACTAAGCCGATTACTGACTTTGTGCACGCACCCACAAAGGCGCGCAAGGAAAATTCGATAAAAACACGCCATTTTTCACGTTCGTATATTCCCGAGAAATATTTGAAAAATCCCAAATATACTTACCCTAACGTAATAAGCCTGTAATAGCTGTCATTTCGCATATCAGACACCCGTGAGACCAGCGATGTCCAACATGATATTTGACCATAGAGATATCCCGCTCACATGAAGCATGCATGGAATTTTTAAGCTAACGCTGATGGAATAAGTTCCAGTTTTGAATACGAGCATGATATGTTTTTGTTAGCGAGTGCGCCGCAAAATGCGTGTTATAATCGAATTTGTGTTTCGGCAATTTAATCTTGAGTGTGGTTGGCGACAAAAAGCCATTATCGGGTCCCTCTTATCTTGTTAACGGTTACGCTTCCTTTTAACTTTGACTAAATCCGTTATAGGGCCTTTTATTGATAATTTCTATAAAGTACGCTCCGAGAAAATTAAAATTTCCGTCTATCCTTTTTACTTTGTCACCAATTTCTACAGCTGGTCTTTTAAAAACCTGAGATTATTCTATGAATTTAAAATGACTATTGAGGACCCCTCAATACTTTATAATTTGAATTAATTTTGAACTAATTAATTATTAAATATTATAAATAATTAATTCACTAAATATGTGGTGTAATTTAAAAAGTGTTTTTTCAATTATTGTATTTGAATATTCTCTTATTATTTACCAATATGACATCAAATTATTTCCAATAGGCGCATATAACACATCAAACACAGTACATGTACACCTGCCTCAATTTCACTGCCATTTGTTTCACTAATCGATATTCTATAAGTTTGTGCTGTGGATTCAATAGGAACAATTACTCTAATATTACTGAAGGGAACACCATCAATTACTGCCGCAAAGTTAAAATTAGTTTGTTAAATATAATCAATATAAAACATAATAGTAACACAGTTCTAAAATTAAAAAATGATTAGTTAGAAACACGGTATTAACAAGAAAAATACACTTAGACCGTGAAAAGACTTGTAGCGTTTGATTACTCCGTGTACAAAGGTTCCCATTCATCGTAGTCTCTTTGTTTTACGTAAAAAAACATCTCGTCACGCATCCCGAATGATTACGACATACTTTACAGGCTCTGATTTGTCCCCAGCCACATTTTTACTTTGAATTTTGAAATTTACGTTCCTCTTGCGAAGTTATTTTGGTCGGTAATTACAAAAATGAGTTTCGGGAGATGATTAAACTTTGAGGTCAGGGAGAAATAACAGTAATAACACTGTGTACACTGTAATTAAATATTGTTACTGATAGTTAAGAAAACGATGTAGTTTCTTCTTAATTAAAATTGTGTTTGTGTAATAATTAAAACAATAACTTTTCAGATCATATTCTAAGATAGCTTGCGTTCAGTTTTTACTCGAACTAACGCTAAATATAGAACTCGAAATAATTAAAAAATGGTTTCATTTGACCACAACAGAACTACATCTTTACAAAAGATCAACTAGTACTACCATATTCACAGTAATGAATTCCGTTGTATTCATTGAGTGGAACTTTGTCTTATCGCTAACTTTTTCTTTTTTGTAACTTAACTCGTTCGCAACTTGTTGAGAATACTCATGAGCATGGGTCACAAACAGATACAATTCCGTTATTTATGTATACTTCCCACAAAATACGTGTTCCAAAGATAATACAATAATACGAAAATATATCAATCTTGCCCTTAATCCGTTTGGAAGTAATTCTTTCAAAGAGAGTTCCCGAGATCCTTTTAAGAGCAACAATTGCTTATCAAGTGACACGAATGCTTGTATGCCGCTCACGTAAAAAATCTGCTTTAAGTCGGCTTCACTTGCCCTTGTGAAGCTAACTTTTTGTACATCAATGGAAGAATTCACAAACGGTAACGTTATATCCATTATACGCACAATACCAAAAGGCGCTCACGGACCTATTTAACTAGAAGAAGCGAATCGATTTGTATGGAATCAATTACATTGCGATAAAGCATGGTAGTAATAATTTTGTTTTTAAAACTTAATGTTTTAGCACAGACTAATAATAATATACTACGTATGTTTTAGAACAGTATGTTTGTTCCTCTGAGTTTTACTATTATGTAAGAAAATGATTCAACTGTGAATTCTCGAATTAAATTGGCAATTGATTATAATAGTAAAATGATTACCTTATGAACGTAACTCAAAGACGCATATGGATGATAATGCAAATTATCAAACTTATGTAAAGCAGCAATTTAATTTTATGATAATATTGTATGCAAAGGGAACATTTGGTAGAATGAGTGTTTTTCACTTAACCTAAGGCACGGTGCACCTGCGTTGTCTACCAGCTATGTTCTACAAGTATGTAACCCCTACATGTCTATTGTAGTGAGAAGGGTAAATGACCTTTCAACTTTATAATTCAACGTGGATGTATTTACATTGCGCGGCAATTGTGTTTCCCATTCAGTTCTATTGTAGTGCACGAAGCAATGTATGTTTGATCAGCCTACGTGACCTATATAGTATTTATCATGGGTAAGTAATAATAAATAGAGTCAATTTCCTTTTACTATATAGTCTGAAAGGTCTGTTCATGAAAGGAGCCTTACTTTGTATTTACATTTGTTACATGTTGTAAAATAAACAGTGTACTAAGTACATATTTGGTATTAGTTCTGATATTTATGAACCAGTGATTTAAAATAATTATTATTTCTTAGACAAACTATATATCTTTCTATTTGTTTGTAAAAGATTTGTATATTAAATTTATTTTATGTTTACATTATAATATCTTTGAAGAAAATTCGCTTGTTTGCCCGTATAATAAGATTTGAGCCAGTTATATAAATTTGTTTCTGAGGTATCTGTTCTGAGGTATAGTAACTATAAATTAAAATAGTTCCAAGATTAATTTCAACACGGTCGTTAAAGGTCCTTTGAAGGTCCTTAAAAGAAAATTGCATTAACATAAGAATTACCTATATTAAGAATTAAATTTCGTATAATGTCCAACTTTGCAACTCACTCATAATGAATTATACAATGACATTATCATTACAATATCAAAATTCAAGAGACGTTAATTTGTTTTGACATAATATGTCAAGCGGAAGTGATATGGCGGGAAATACGTGACGTAAATCCGCAACTTCTCTTGAGAAGATTAAATTCGCACGGAAACCCACTGTTTTATTTAAGCAGGGCTTAAAACGATCAAAATTAAATTTCCCGAAAACAAACTGCCAGAAAATAATGGGAGAAGTTACATTATTTCGGCGTAGGGCTTTTATAGTAACGGATATTTTAAAGTATACGTTGTACCTACCTACTTCTATTTACTTTCGACCACGCTGAATGCAAGCAAAAAGTTTTCGCTAATGAGGATTTATATGAAGCCACTCGCGCGAATATAATTTTTTAGTCGACTTCAAAACGAACTGTGAATTTTTGACGAGTTCACAGTCCAAAGCCAAGTTAAAACTTGGTGTTAAATTCCGAAACTGAACTTTCAGTCACTCGTACTCACAGCAAAGCTGTTTAAAAAGCTCGTGTAAATCGGGTAATGGTCGGGATTATATGACTCGCATTTTATCTGACCTACTAAATAACATTAAGTTAATTGAAATACAGAGAAATTCCATTCAGATATTTTGTGTTTTGTATCATTATAAATAATGTGAGATTCGAAGTACGTTTATACGATAATACATTTATAGGCAAAACATTCACAATATAAATTTGTTCCTGGGACATTAATGTTAAATTACTACTTCTGCAGCATTTCTAAAGCTGCTACAAATTCAATGACCGAATCAATACGTACCGTACTATTTTATGTATAGAAAACGGATTGGTATTTGCCCAGCGGCACTCAAAATTCAATCCTTCTAGGTGCTAGTTGGAATTCCTACAAATAGTAATTGCGGGTAGGCAGTAATTTAATGGGCTTATCTGACAAGGGCCAATCGCACCCACGGGTTTACCCTCAGCAACCAATCAGGCCATCCTCTTTTTACCAAGATCAACGTCCTGGGAACAACTGGGTGTTTTTTACGTTGCCTGCGCCATTAGAGAAATGAGTGCTCCGCGTTTTTTGTCCTTTAGCGAAAAGTGCGTGAGGCTGTGACGTCATTTCTTATGTTTTCTTTATATTCTTGTTAGAATTACTTTGTATATTTCCAAAAAATGATCTCTACATTTCTCAGTAAGCCAACACAGCATATAAATTTTTCGTAATTTTTTCGAAAAACAGTCTGCTTATGCTACTTATACTGTTTAAGAATAAAGCATCCTCGCTGCGCCTAAATCGTTGGATTCATAATATAAAAGGGATAATAAATGTATCCAATTTTACACGATTTAGTCTCTGAATTCGAGTACTACGATCCTTTTCCCCGTTCGTTGCCAACAAATCGAATAATATAAGGCATTCACTTAGAAAATATATTAAGCATAAAAAATGGTTTCTTTCAACGGGCCCATTCTTTACACATGTTATTTCATATTTGGTTAAAAAATATGTCTCTCTTATCTAATCGGATACAGTTCAAATACCATCCAATGCATTTTATAAGCTACAAAACAGAAGTTAAGTTATTATTAAAACTGATAATTGTAATTTGTATCGGCTTAAAAACAATGCGAATAAAACACCTCAATTATAAGTAATTAACACAAATACCTGAGTCAGTAACCTAGAGTAGCTTAGTTTAAGCGTATGCTTTAAAATAACAGAAATCCTTATGAAATAACAAAACAAATATCTTTCAGAACGACTCCTTAATTCCATAATAATTTCCCCTCCAGTTTGTATGTTCGGAAACCATAAGAAGTGTTTAAAAGTGAGACGGTAAAAGTCGCGCCGTTTATGGGTATTATAACTTAGTGGGAGACGATAAGCCGATTTACTCGCACCTAACACCAAACCACCAAATCAGGTATTACCATGGTATTACCGACTTTGCTAATCCCTCTATTCAATACATATAATATAAAACAAGTATCTGTACTAAAAGAAATAGATTTCTTCTCGAGAGTTAACTCGTATGCATCGCAAAATCGTAATTTAATTCATGTAATAAAGCACAGTAAAGTTTATTTTTTTGCAGATGTGCCGACGACTACTTCAAGGAAAAAGAAGAAAATTATTTACCTGGCATACTATAAACACACACACACTAGAAACATAAAGTTATAATAAAAAATAAAGTAAGAACGCTTTTAGATTAGCTAAACACTTTACAAAATACATATTGCAATATAAAAGCTATTAAACTTGTAAAGCGACATTGCATTGAACATTGCGGAAACCCACGGGGCTTTTCAAATCTATGGTCAGGAAAATGACGTCACAGGTAGCGTTCAGTTTCATACAACTTTAGTCGTTAGAATAATAACACCCTTGGGTAATCTGATGCTAACTGCGCTAAAGATAAAATTAAATTAAAATTCTTATACCGCACATTTTCACTAGCATTAGCGACTAGCGACACTACTTGCATTTTTATTCATTCTTTCCGTTTATTGTTATAGTGTTCCACTCTATTCAACAACGCTTCTACTTTAATTTAATATCGGTTTTGTTAGCGGAACAAAATGAGAGTTAAATCGCAGTTAAGACAAAACTAGAATTTTAATTTAAAGACCAATATTGTCTGTTCATAGCTTCGAAGACTATTGAAAGGATGGCAACAATTACAAATAATAATAATAAACACTAGAGATAATGGAGAGAACACAATATTTTCTTTAGCGTAATCATTCTTCTCTCCATAATGTACTTTACAATTTTTAAAATAATCAATTTATTGAAAAAGTTTTATTTCTTGTTATTAAAAGGTATACAAATAATCACTTTTATTTGTATTCATAAATGTTTTTCATTTATAGTTTATTTCATTTATAGTTACACTAAATAATATAATTCATATTTATGGATAAAGACCTCGTTTGCTCAGATTTAATTAATTTAATTATCTAAAACCTTAAAGCATTTTAATAACAAAAATAACACTCATGTGCGATATTTTCATTTATACTTTATCTTTTTGCGAATCGAATCCAAGGATCCGACGGTAAAAAAACAAACTCCTCGTATAATATACACGTACCACTAAACATATGTTTCAGTATCTCAAACACATATCGCAAAATGTTGAAATACGTTTGTATTCAACCCAAAGGCAATTTTCTATCCGCAGGTCTCGTAAAAATAGAACATTGGAACACAAAAGTGGATGGCGCCCAGTTTTCACGCCTCAATCACGTTTTGAAAAATCCTATCTGAGGACGCTTCTTCAGCAAACACCTGCTTTGTATACATAGGTATATCGATTCACCACATTCTCTTATTTGGTGAAATTTCTGACGATTCTAGGCTAGAACGTACGCAAAGGCTTTGCGTGTGTCCTCTATTCCTGATTGAGATAAAACTTTATTGCAATTGCTTTTAACTCTGTAAATAGCAAAAAAAATATTGAGTTGTTTGTGTTTGAAATTGCTTTATTAATATGTATACGGTGACATTGAAAGTTGAGATAATATCATCAAAATACAACAAAATATCGTCTTGAATCAAGTAAATTGTATATTTAGTAACAAAACAACAATCGTTAAGGCTAAACCGGTTCTATTGTACTGAACGAAAAGTAATTTATAAAGTAATTTTCAATTGACGAAGTAAAAACACCACACCCCACTCATGATTGAAAATGGAGACAGCCACCGTGTATTTTTTTTTTTTTTTTTTTTTTAAAGGCACCCGCCATCACAGGGTGTTCGCGCCACCTCTGGAATATTGTCCAGAGACATTATTTACATTTTTTTTTTTTTTTTACAAAAAACAATTTATAAAGACATAATTAGGTAATTAAAAATAGAATTATTTACATTAAATACATAAATTAAAATACAAAATTAAAAATATTAAAATACTGGGTAAATAAATACAATAAACGCTACAAAAATTCAAACTATCCCATAATATCACAGAATCACACGCCATTGTTTCGCTTATTCACTACTT
>CAJQZM010031326.1:0-14168 GCA_907164665.1 Colias nastes | reverse complement strand
CCTATGTGGGCGTATCTCTCATTCATCCATCTCCTCCATACCTGTGGGCTCGCTCTGACCACCACGTGGTTCTGGAGGGGGTTCCTCGCTCCCATCACATACGCGACTTCAACCTTTCGCTCTTCCCCTTTCAAGCCCTCAAGGATGTCTGCATTCTGGTTCCTTAGCGCAGTGATGAAGTCGCCAGTGTCACACTTCATCACATCCCTGAAGAAGCCACCGTGTATTAGTGAAAAAGTCTAGTTATTCTTTATACATTACTCCGAACACTTCTTGTGACAACTCTCAACACGAAGTTAGAAACACATCTACAAAAGTTTGTTGAAGTTCCACTGAGGAATTACTAAAATAAAAACGTGGAAGTATTAACAAAATAGATATCGAGACTTCGAAATGTTTAGTGGAACATAACGTATTTTATGGAAGGAAATGCCAATAATTTTTATGTAATAATCACATAATATTATGTCAGCATATTTTTGTATGTATTGTCGCTCACAAAATATTTAATCACTGTATAATCGGAGAGACTACTACTATAACTTTCATTAGTTTGGCATAAACAAAACTTTTAACACTTAAATAGAACGCCTCTACTATATACTCTACTCTAATAGCATTACCGTAATCTCTATATGAGTAGATTACATGGAATCCAAACTTTGTTCTATAATTGTGTCGAAATAATCGGGTGTTATAATCTGGTTGATACGAAACGGATAATGGCGGATACTATACAGCTTATAAATTTTATAGTTTACTAGCGGTCCGCCCCGGCTTCGCCCGTGGTACATATGAAAAATAGATGTTGGCCGATTCTCAGACTTACCCGATATGCACAGAAAATTTCATGAGAATCGGTCCACCCGTTTCGGAGGAGTATGCAGACTAACATTGTGACACGAGAATTTTATATATAAGAGATTTATATATAAGATGTACTTGTTTTGAAATTTATTACTAGGCTACAGTGTTATGCTAAAACCATTTTTATATGACGAGAACTTACGTAAAGTGTATAAAGTATAGAAGGTTATAAAAAATAACCTTACATTATTTTCTTTTGTAGCTAAAGAAATCGAAAATAAACTGATCAGATAAATTAATATATTTAAAAGTTTTAAGAATAATTTTACAATGCTATTTTTTATTAAATATTCATTTAACCTTAAATTCAACTCACACCACATACCGCACGTACCTAATTTGCAACTGGTGTTACAATAAATTCAAATTTCCGTCTCATACATTTTTGTCTCATTTCCAGCAACGCGATGACATTTCATTCCGTATTATAAATGGACGCACAAGCACCACGCCCAGACATGACCTACCGCAACTGCTATGTAAATTTGACGACTCTATGGACGCCCTGGACAATGTACACGGGCTTTATAACGTACCATTGCCACTATGTAAACCTTACATCGTATTCTTTCGTTATAAATTTTAGGTGTTGATATAAAATAATGTTATTTCTTTGTGAAATAGGGTTATCTTAAAAGCACCTAAACTCTACCAGAAAAATATCATGGCTCTGATACTTTGAATATTATATTTTACATTTTCTGAATATTTAATGTCACTTACTTTCTTACTATTTTTGTTTACAGTCTGTTTCATATAAAGGAGGAACATTCATTCATTTATGCTTCACGCAGCAATTGCTTCGCGAGCATTTTTTGAGCAGCAATTGCTTGGTGAAGCTACTCACACTATGGGGACCGGCTTAATGATTAATATCTATCACAATTTCAATTACAAAAATATTAAAAGATTCTCTTTCATTCCTTTGTTTATTTAGAGAATACAACCTCAACACATTAGCATAAATAACCACCGTATATCGAAACCGATACTCTCCAAGCAAGTTTGGAGCACGTATGAGTTACCACTTAGGCTCGAACAAACGCAATAGGAGGACAGGCAGAGTCAACAAACGGCGAATCTGTCTCACATCGGTTACCAAACTTTGTTAGATCTCGGTTTTCGCAGACTAATGAGTTATGAGATGTCTAACGTCGTGATACATTGTTTGAATTCGAATCCCGCTCGACCGTTCTGTTGACATTTAAGTAAACTTCGATATACATTATTCATGTTTTATTAAATATGTCCGCCCTATATTTAATATCACAAAATTGCAAATCTGTCACATAGAAAACTTTTATATAAAAGGGTTCCCATTTAGGGATTACTCCTATAAATTCTATTTAACGACGGAATATTCGATGAAATTTTTGTAAGTATACCGGAGGTTTAGGGATCGAATTAATCTTGATCGGTGTTATCTCTGGGAATTCGGTTCCACTAGCTAAGCTTGTCACGCTCGGCCACCAAGTATTAATTAAAATGCCTCTATTACGTCGTGACATAGTATACAAATGTTTATTTTCATTTATTTTTATCAAATCTGCAAAGATTATAGTCATCAAGGGATATTTTAGTATGTTGCTATGAACAAAGGATATTTGGATATACTATAAGATGAAAAGTACCTATAAATCTCGCAACGTCTAACTTAATGCAAAATATACTTTTATAATTATGTGAGGTCTTAACCACCCCGTTGTGAACATGGCTAAATTTATACCGAAGCACGTTCTCTCGTTAGTCTTTAAAAGAATATAAATCACACGAAATGTATTAATATTTTCCATTTGACAATTCGTCAAAAGATCATCAATATGAATATTATAATCTTTTTATCTTTTTTTGTACAACTGCTTATAAATAATAATTAAGGCATTCAGGCAATCATTTGTTATTTAAACCCTGGTTACTATAAATAAATTGTTATTACAGCTTGTTTATATTTTACTAAATGTTTACAAACTAAGATTAATTGTCCCTTCTACTGCATAATTTAACACATAATTTTAGTTATATAAGAAGTGGAAACCTGAATTCTAGAATAACAGCCCCCGACTATATAAACACCAGTATTACAGGACTGAAGCGAGTTACCAAGTTAAACTTCGCTATACCCGAGTAAGGTCGGTTGGTAACATTAGGTAGTAATGTGAGTAACTTCGCCTTATTATTTCATATCAAGAGCACGCTTATATTTTCCTCTTTATTAAATTTGTTTATCGTTGACAACACCAACGAAATGTCTTTTTTATTATCTGTCTAGTGGAACTTTCACACTTCATAAGTTTATGATTTTTTAGCACGATATTAATTTTGTTTTTAGTCTCTATGAATTATTAATGGATACTAATACTGTTCATAACAAAACCCTCAAAGTAAAACGTAGCAATTATTTTATTATGTAGATGAATTTGAACACGCCCTCGTTAAAATTATAAAACACTATTGTATTGTATTCAGTGGAATTAGAATAGTATTTTGCAGGTTCTCTAAATTGTCATTGAAGTGAACGTAATTTGATTCATGAAATTTTACTGCAATATTCACATTAAGATAAATTGTATCTTTAACTATTTCAAATTTTAAACACCTGACAAAATCATAATCTGATAATATTTTTAATATAAGACACGCCACTGCTTAAATAATTTTAACTAGAACTTATATTTTGTAACGGAAACGCCCAACCAGTAATTAAATAAGCTTAATGAAAAGTTTCCACTCAAAACTCGTTAACTATATTAAAATGTACGAACTAAAAATACCTATATATATTAAGAAATTATTTCAAGTACGTCACGTATTTACCACAGTTTCGTGATTATAAAGATTGTTGACCTTGGCAAACATTCAACCCGCTTATAATGTAGCCGTGCTACGCCGGGCGCTACGGAACTGTAGCGAGATCGTAGCTTCGTAGAACGTTTACGATTAATCACGGATAATATAATACAACAGCTGCCACTAAGTTATTACAAAATAATTGTTAAAGGTTTTTGATAATCGATATATGACTTACGTCTATATGTTGATATATTTATGAAATAAAGTTTTTATTAAAATTCGAACTTAAAGCTCACCCTACGCAGGGTATAAATTTACTAACCAGTTATTCTTATATATAATTAAATTTCGAAGTCTCAAGATAATTTCACCATCATGTGATCTTTTATTAATAATGTATATTGATATTAGGCATGAAAATAGCTGACCATTTAAAATATGCAAAACCGCTCTTATTTAAGCGTAAAAATCATAAAATATAGACATGTGAAAACGTACTATCTAATGTAGTCAGATTTTACTTAAAAATTTATTTATTAATTCGAAATTTATTTCATAGCTCATTGTAAAATTACAATAATTCTTTTGACGTTATTTTTATACTTTATGGAATTTGGTTAACAATGTCGCAAGTTTGGTATTTATTTTTATATCATACATAAAATGAATTAGTACTTTTAATTTTCCAAATCATTTGTTTTCTATATAATTGTAAAGACTAAAACAAAGTTTTTTTTTTTTTGTTTAATTTTTATATAGATGTCTGATATATTATTAAAATTAATTTTAAAAATTAAACAAAAAATATATCCGTTTGACGTTTCACTTTCCAATTAAAGCTCTAATTGTAATAGTTAAATTAACTAACACAGTTTTTTAACTAACAATAATATCATTTAAATATTGTAGAAGATTAATATTTATTTTATTTTCCCACATTATTAAGTATTAAAAATCGTTTAGAACACCTTGTAGCGCTCAGGTAGAGTCATTTATTAAAAATATAATTATGCATTAATCAATGGAAATAATTGTTTAAATATCGACTGTATTCTTTTATTTTTTACGACACGATTAATGTCTTAAGACAATAAATAATAAAATTTCCTTTGCAGAACCACAACATCAACTTTACTTACGTTTTCAGTCCAAATTACGCTTCAAACACGACACTTCACTTTTATGGTTTTAATTTCATTCGGCAATATCCAATACCGCACTAAATATTATTTAACGACACTTTCTACTGAGTTTAATATTTATTATCGATAAATCTACACTTGTATAGAGAATATACTTCATACACTAAACACGTCACGAAGCAGCGGCTTAAGGGCAACCTCATGAAACACACGTTCAGAGCGTTCCGCCACGAAGGCTAAACTGACTACTTCAGGCGAGCACGAAGCCTTCCGAAGTCGAATTTCCATCTCTCTCATACAATAATACCTCCGCGGTACGTTAAATTACTAGTAATAATATTTAAAAGACGATTACCAGTGTTAAACGCGAGGCTGGTGAATATTGCGCTTATATTAGGTGGTGTATTCCCGCTTAATGTTTGTGTGAACTGAACATCGTACCATGTAGATGCGTATTATATTTTAATGGGGTCGCGAGAACACGCATGAGGAATGTCTTGTGCGTGCGCGAAATGTAAAACTACTTTTAGAAACACAAAGAATAGATTAATCTTCATTGTGAATAGTACAGGTGTTCGTGGTGAAATATGATGCTTTAGTTTTGTTGTAAACTATGAACTTTATTTAAGGAAAGCTAACGTTTTAGTAAGTTTATGTTATCATGGAAATGCAAACCAATTAACAAGCAATTAACCGTTAATCGTCTATGAGGATGAGTAAAGGATAGACGAAGAGAATAAAGGAAAAATGCCTTTGACTTCCCCACATAAGTATTCTGTTTTCGAAAAATATGAGAACAAATATATGAACTCTACATATTCATCAATATTTGAGTTTAAGACGCAATCATCCTCTAGGAGCATATACGTCTGTGAAAAAATGTATTATAAATAACAATACTAAAGCTTGTTCTCTTTGTAGTCTTCTTGATGCACGTGCAACGTGTCCTTATTTTCTTAAACTACATTAAATCCTTTTAATGTAAGGAATATATATTCTTTGAACTTAACGAGATACACGTCATTTATTCGCTTTAATTTATTTTCTTTAAGAATAAATGACCACAGTCGGACATTTTTAAGAAATATAAATAATAAGTAAATAGTCTTGTACATCACTTAATTTATTGAAAATAAGGGAATAAACCAAATTCAAAACATTAAAATCATAAATAATTAAAAGTCGCTAGCAACACGTTTACAATATTGTGAATACATACTATATTTATACAAATTTTAAAATCATATTTTATCAGTTCAGTTTGAGATATGGTTAGCATAATAATACAGTTCAGAGAGATGATTTGCTAAACCGTAATTGGTTAATTATCAGTTCTATTGCGCACAGTAGATGGTGTACGTAATTTCATTTCTAGTTTCACGATTATGTACATTTCATTTACATGTACTGTTTAATAGTAGTTTAGTTAGCTTAAACAGAAAACACACCATCAACACATAATATTGTATTCCAAAATACCATACAGCTATATAATATTTGTATGAAAAAGATAATATTTAACTATTTCTAGTAGGTATATGCCACAAAGAAAGAAATATCTTTCATACGATAATAAACCTACGCAATCTTATAACTACCATATGATGTTGGAACTTTTATATACTTACTATACTTTTTCATTCATTAACTTATGAGATAAGTAATTCAATGTAAGATATACAAATGAACTAAGTACCAGCCACTAAGATTACAAATGCGTTACGTATAAAAAAACATAAACATTAATGATAATTTAATACAAAAACGAAGTCCTAAATTGTTTTATGTGCACAATTGAACGCTTTCAGGAACAAACGTTTAGATGTGAAATAGGGACGCCTATGATTTTTCCTCCCCATTCTCAGATGTCAATCAACACTTGGCGACTATGAGTGCCATAGCGGAGTCGATTTAATCTTCAAGCGTCAGTCCTAAATCTTTTGATATCGGAGCTTGCCGGTATTGGAAACGGATTTCAATAAATCCGTCTTACTGATTTTAAGTACTTGAACATTGCTAACGCGATCTTTTATTTTTCCCAAAATAGAAAAGACGTTTTCAATTTGTGTAAGAAAAAAATTGTATAGAGCAATCAAGAAATTAGGAATCAATGCCTATGTTTCGTTCTATTGATAAAATTAGAACTATAGTTACATTAAAAAAGTTGAAACGTCAAAGAAAAACGACCACTATAGTTGTCTAAATTCCTATCCTTTAAAATACAACAATTCAAGAAATGTATAGGTAGTCTTAAAAGATGTAAACATTTACAACGATCAAAATCATTATTTAATCACTTACATCGAAATATATATCGCCGCATTGTTACGCGTTATTCACATCCACGCCTACCAAATAAACAAAACATGCTCCCTTTAAACCATATTATAATCTTTATATCTAAGACTTTAAGGTCTATTTTCCTATCTACCTCGCGCAAATAAAATGTTGTACATCCGAAATATTGGGGATAAAATAAAAAATATTCCAATTTCGAAAACAGATTGCGGCCTGGGCATCCCTTATAAATATATTAAAGAACGAATTATGACTTGCAGAATGTATGTTCAACCTTTTCTATGAAAGCGAAGGTCAAATGGGGCTTTTATAAAGTTTAACGCTTTTAAGATCGATTATACCCACCACGTTATTTGATATCCTTTCCCAATTCCCAATTGTCTACTTATTTTGAAGTATTGTCTTTCACCCTATCCACTTTAATTGTTTTTTGTTTGCCTTTTGTTGTAATTGATCACTTAAGAATTGAATTTCGTTTGATAATTGACAGTAATTATTGTAATTCTATTAATCGAATTGAATCCTTAACAGTGTTAGAAATTAAATACAACTATATTATAATCAAGGCGAAATTACTATATTTTTAAAGTAACAATTTAAGTAAATAGCAGCTTTACAATATTTGCTAAAATTCTGTCCGTGGTTTTGCTCCTTTTCTTGTGTCACTCTATCATCCGAGAGCTGTCTCTACAAATTCCTAGAATTTAAATCAATTCTTCAAGTGTTTTTTTTTTAAAGGATTGGGATTTTTTCAAGTTTTTTTTCTTCTATGGATATGCTTAATAATTATCAACTAAACAGCTTATCGCAACATATGCACTATGTAAATAAAAAAAACTAACCATATCATATGATTTATAATATTATTTGAGATCGCCTTTGCGGTATAGACTATAGACCACAAAGCAATGAACTCATAACGAAACAAAATATTATGATAAAACGTTCTTAATTTACTTACGTGATTAACCGATTACAGAAAGTTGACTTTTGATTAAAAGGTAAGTGTAAAAGTAACAATGTGGTCTACGGTCGATAGCCAATTTAAACACGTTTCCCTTTCTGCTCACTCAATTAATCTTAAATATTGGGTTGGATCCCATATGGGATCCCGAGGGTTTGAAGCACACTCGACCACTTCACCCGACCTTAAGTACGATACGAGACGAGATAACATACCTAACTAGTAACTAGACTTAGTCACGTAGATAAATAGTAGATAGTATCATAATAGCTATATTTCTAAAACTATGTATGTGCAAAGGTTCTATGAACTATTAAGCTGTATTGAAGGACTAAATAACATCGTAGACGTAGACGACACAAACGTTTGCGTATAATCGGCTTAAATACCTATTTCCATTAAAAATCATTATTATTTTTAATGAAAACAGACATTCTGGTACAATAAATATATCTCTATTCTATATAAACATATTCTTTTTTTTTTTTTTTCAATTACGTTCATGAACATTTATTGAATTGCAGCATTAGTTCTAATCTAATTTTGATTTCGTTTCTCATTGTTACGAACTTTCTTAACGTGTATTTTTGTCCTTATCATAAAAAAATTAGCTATAACCATTACCTACAAGTATATTAATGTATACAATTAACAATTTTACAGTAATAACTCTATAGTTCAAATAAAAAGGAGGCAAATGAATAATTCTTAAAATTTCCACCGCTTTATTGAACTAAATACATGAGTCGGGGCAACTTTCACGAAGCACTCCAACTTAGAAATTGTGTTAGCAACATTAATGGTTAAGGTCCAACCGCGGGGTCCAGAACTTTCTCTACAACAATTGCTTAACTTCTTTCACATTTACTTCAACTTAAAGTAAATCCTAACATTGTCTTTGTTTAGAATAAAAATTTAAGGGTAGGTAGGATTAGGAGTCCTTTACCAATTTGTACAATTCGATGAATGAAATACTGGAGTATGTGATCGAAAATAATTATTAGCCCACTTTTATATTGTACTATAACAATATTATACTAGTAGTAATTAAGGGCTTATTTTGCTATTCGAGCAAGTAGCAACATCTACGTGTATTGAATAATAAGTAAGAACACTGTTAAATACAAATAAATAATTTTAATAAATGTAAAAAAAAATTGATTAAAGGGAGTCGGGATTCGAAACCGCATCTTTTTGAATTTTTTCTATTACTTAAAAATGTCTCTTCTCTCTTTATATCTGCGCCATCTATTAAATTATTCTAAAACTAACTGTTGCATGGAGGCTTGATGGAGACCATAGAACAAAATATAACGAAAACCAAAAAACGACATTCCGCTTAATAATCTCAAGATAGATATGGATTATTCATTGAGAAAATACTTTCGCAATTCGGACCAGTAGTTCTTGTCACAATATATAAAAATGAATATAAATGTTATAAATAAAAATAACAGTTTTTGTGACTCAATAATATATTTCTCAAATTCTATCATGATAAAGGATACATCAAAATCATACATCAATCAAATTACAATGGAGAAGTTAATGAAGTTATTAAAATTTATCAGCAATGGTTTCAGTTTATAAAGAGGTTTAAGATTATGTAATTTAAATTATTTAACCATATCTTGTAAGGTATTTCCAACAAATGCTGGATAGAAAATGTTTTACAATGAAAAAGAAACATTAAATACTGAAAATACATAATTTAACAATCTTTAATCCAGTGCCTTCTCTTGAAAGTAGACTTGCACATATAAAACAGTAAAGTACAACATATTCAACTCTCCACAGAGTTATCTGCTTTTAAATCATGTGAATTAACACTTAATTATAGCACATATACATTAAGCTCAATTGTTATTATGATTGTAGTTAAATAGCTATATATCTAACTGGTAAATCATTACTCATATTTCTATAAAATAATCCATTCATCCCAACTCGTGGAGTAAAATATCTCCTTAAAACTTCCCTTACTTCTGCTACAGTTATAGCCGGCACTCCTTCATACCCTGATTTGATATACACTGCATTATTCAAACTCAAAGGGTTGCAAAAGTAACCACCTTCAAATTTACTAAAGGGGTCTCCCAATTTCTTCTTACTATCCTGCCGAATCAGAAATACTGCATCAACAATTTCCGCTACAGTCTCATAAGCCAAGAAACACAGTACTTCTGAAGCTGGAAGGGTTATCTTCAATTCTTTGGTAGGGTTTATCCATCTCTCTAATTTAACAAAACCTTTTGCCATCCCATAACCTGAGCGGAATGAACTACATCTAGCTTTGTGATAAGCCTCATATTTTTCAAAAGACATCGCCTCTGTTAATTTAGCGGCCCTGACTTTGCGTAAATAGTCAATCACATCAAATTTTATTTGACTCACTTCATCAGCCTCGTCCAAATCCTTAATAACGTCAATGTGAGTTCTTTTCTTTTTGACCAATTCTTTATCATCTTCTAACGCAGGTAATATACCTTCTGCAGTAGGGGTACTTACGGTTGCCGAGCGACTCGTTTCTATCCGATCTAATTTTATTTGATAATCGTACAATCGCTTCAACTTCATCGGATTTTTTCTCATCAAACAAATAATATCAGTATTTGTAATTGCTTTCGCCCCTCTCAATATTGAATAATTCAAAGCCTCTTGTAACATTGATCGTAGCTGTTGAAGCACTATACTCTCGACTAGAACAACTGTAGCAGCATTTGGATTCGGATTATCACCAAAACCGTGCATCATGTTGGAAATTTCTTTTTGAAAATTAGTTACTTCGCCGGTTGAGTCGATAGTAAAGTATGAAACCATTTTTGTATAATTCTGTAATTAATTGCTGATAGTGGTAATGGCAAATTATAGTTGTCAATCAAATTCGTTACTACAAAAACCAAAGATCTTCACTAAAGCGTAGTGAAATTCAAAATTTTGATCAAAATTAAAATTATAGCCAAACGTAAATAAACACCAAACAGTACAAACATCAGTCATCTGTCATCAACTCATGAATTGTCAAATGTCAAAAAGTGACTAATTAAGCCAATGATCAATAATGAAATAAAAAGTGTGTTTATTTAGGTACTGTATTTAATTTGAATTTAATTAAAACTAATTGAAAACTGGAATAGGAGTATCTTCAAATATGAAGAACTATTAAATGTAACATAAATAAATAAATTATTATCTATCTGTATTTCTGAACTTATATACCAAATGTCAGTAATCAGCTGATAACTGATCAAAGAGTTTAATAATTTAATATACTGTGGTAACTGATTTTGAAATGTCTGTCGGCTGCGGGCTGTCATATTCATATGCACCTATTGTTGATTATATTTTTTATTTAGGATCATACAATAAATTTGTTTAGAATTTATGTAATACCTATATTAACATAAGCATTCAAGGTGAGATATATTAGCTCTAGTAGGTTGGGACTTGGGACTTGTGAGTTATTATTGTAATGTACAGCACTGACATGACGTTTCGACCTTCGTGATTTATCAACTTTTCATTTGGTTTTTATAACATTTTCTGAATTAATTTTCAGGTGTAACGTTATAAATTATGAGTTTTGGAAGGTTAATAAGTAATTTGACTAGGCCAAGTGTTTTTTTAAACAAATATCGATTAGCATCATGTTGGTCGTGTGGGAAAGATCAAACAAGTCTAATATCAAACTTATTCTGCTCGAACTGCAAGGCACTTCAAAAACCCGATGATAAGGAAAATTATTTTAATCTAATGGGTATAAATGAAACATACGATTTAGATGAAACTGATTTGGCAAAAATATATAAAGAACTACAAAAATATTTACATCCAGACAAATATGCCAATAGGTATGTATTAAAAATCAATTTTAATTTGTATCTGATTTTATATTAAATGTATACTTAAATTACCTTCCACTTTGTAGGGATACCAAGGAACTAGAAATATCAGAAAAATATTCATCATTAGTTAATGAAGCCTATAAGACATTGTTAGAACCATTATCAAGAGGTAAGTTGTGTACCTACTAGTGATTTGTGCTGTTTAATACTTTATTTATTTGATCCATGTAATCATGTCACTTCAGGTAATTCAAGTAATTAAATTCATATTACACAGTTCAGTTTACTATCAAATATTATTACAATGATCATAATTCATGATTCTCTTAATTCCCAATCATTCCTTCAAAGCTTTATATATAAAAATTAAGCTCTATTCCTATTTCCAGCTACTGCATAACTTGAGTTTAACTTTACACATTTGAATATTTTTTTTTTTTTATTATTTCACTTTGCATATTTGACAATTTTCACAAACACATTAACAAGTGTCTGGTCACATTTCAGGTATTTATATGTTACGCTTAAGAGGGAAGGAAATACCTGAAAGCACAGAACTAGATAGTGAGTTTTTAATGAAGATCATGGAAAAAAATGAGGAGGTGGAAAATGCTGAAACAGAAGAAGAAATTATGAATCTAAATAAAGAGAATAAATCCATTATTAAAGATCTACAGAAAAGAGTCTCAACTGCATTTTTTTATGGTGATTTAAAAAGAGTAACGAAATTACTTGGAGAAATGAAATATTACACCAGTATTGATAATCAAATACAAGCTTCTATACGAAGCAAAGGGATAATAAGATAAAATTGAAAATAGATAATTTATTTTGTTATTGTTAATGTACATAAAATTATATTTAGATGTTGACATGTTGTGATATAATATTATAATAAAACAAGCAATAGTTACCAAATTTTTTGTTTTATTTTAACATATTTTTATTATATAATATAATATCTAAATATAATATGATTTAGGCAAACACACAGGCAGTTAACTAGTATTTTTTCAAAATTACGAAAATTATAATCGTCTCCGCCTGCATACAACCGGCGCGGCGCGATGTACCTTTAATCGAAGATAACTCCCTTCTCTCTTTATACTATGGTATATATAATATTATATGTACGTACCATACTGTATACAAGGAATTAGCCCTCTGTCATTCATCGGGCATCTGTAAATATTGTACACAACGGTTTATAAAAAGGAAAAGCATTAGGCAGAAGAACACATTGTATACCTATGCACTGATCTATTTTCTTTACAAACAAGTATAAGTTAATAGATATTATAACCCTTAGGACCCCTTCAGTGATCTGCCAAACTGATATTTTTTTTGTCAGACAATCGAACCCGTTCGAACGATTTCGTTACGGATTTGAACAGATTTTGTTTTCAAGCAGTTTCTAAACAAATAAACAAAATCTTTGTTTCGGCAAAACATTATACCTACTCAGGTACCACAACCTGTTTTTTGTATATTGTGTACTTACACTACACGTGACTACACCTAGTTTTTACTGTGTGCCGGCTACGTTAGTTTAAAACCATTCTAATCTCTATGAATTCTCAAATTATTATTCGAATGTGGATTTTTCTTAATTTTTTTTAAAATAGCTAAGTACATAAGTAATAAAGTTTTTATTCATTAAAATCGTTCCAGCCGTTAAGGAGTTCTGACAAACACATTCGCTCATGTTTTACGAAAGGACCCTCAACGGTCAACCTCAACTTTATAGGTACCTCAATAAAAAGACAACAAAGTTGCAACCAAAACATTAAAGTTCTATTTATGTCGTGTCCGTGGTAGGTTTAATATGAGCTCATATAGCATAGAAATTATGTTCAGTTAATGATAATCCAACAACCATACTAGGTTTATTTATTTTATTTATTTATTTATTAAAAAGGTTCATCACCAGTTGTTAGGTACATATGTATCATTCTCGTAAAACAGTAACAATAGGATTTACACATTATTATGCACAACTATTATAGATGAACACTACATTCACAGAAATTAATAATAAATTAGGCGATATCTATACAATTAAACAAAAAAGAAATGTGTGTGCTCAAAAGGCAATATTAGAAAAGTTATTACATAAAAATATATTTCATCTGTATATTATGGACATAAAGACAAAAAATTATATGTGAATTTGAACAAGAATTAAATCTTAATGTTAAGCATTGCTTTCCGAATTTTATAGAGGGAGTCTGAGAAAATATCCAATGAGTTGCTATATTTATT
>CAJQZM010031325.1:23497-35733 GCA_907164665.1 Colias nastes | reverse complement strand
CAATGTACAGTTTTGACTTTCCTACGATTTTATTATATGTATAGATTTACTAGCTGTGCTCCGCGGTTTCACCCGCATTGCTCCACTCCTGTTGGTCTTAGCGTGATGATATATTATGTATATAGCTAGGCTATAGCCTTCCTCAATAAATGGGCTATCTTACACCGAAAGAATTTTTAAAATCGGACCAGTAAGTAGTTCCTGAGATTAGCGCGAAACAAACAAACAAACAATTAACAAACTCTTCAGCTTTATAATATTAGTATAGATTATTATCGCTGACCAAACATGGGTTGGTCGTTAATCGCTATCATAGAAAGATTAAAGAACAAGTTTATTTTCCATTTGTTCCGTATATTTTAGTTTACCAATATCAGTACCATAATAATACTCTCCAATTTTAATTTCAGGCACCCCTCCAAGCGAAGGTGTTCCTTTCTGACCCTTTACGCAAGAACGATATCCATGGTAACCTAACGTTTACCCAAGTGGACGCTCATAAGGTCAGGGTAGAAGGTGTGATTGTTGGTCTGCCCCCTGGCCAGTATGGCTTCCATGTACATGAGAAGGGAGATATTACGGGAGGATGTCTATCTACGGGATCCCATTTCAATCCTGAGCATGTAAGTTTAGTTATAGGGCAAGATATGGATGGCAGGATAATGGTAGCATGATATTTAAGGCAGGATGTAGTACATGAAGAGAAATATGATTCACTAGCTGCGCTCCGCGGTTTCACCCGCGTGGCTCCGTTCGTGTTCGTTTTAGCGTGATAATATATAGCCTATAGCCTTCCTCGAAGAATAAGCTATCTAAAACCGAAAGAATTTTTCATATCGGACCTGTAGTTCCTGAGATTAGCGCGTTCAAACAAACAAACTCGTCAGCTTTATCATATTAGTATAGATTTTAGAAGATTTGCTATCTTTAGGGCATGTTATACCCCAGTTAAGATTACGTATGTGATAGTAAACAATAAATGAAACAAAAAATATGTTCATAATTCGACTATCAAAGATATTATCAGCAAGTGATGAAACCGGCCTTAAACTTAATATTCAAAATTAGCGTAATTTACTTTAATGTGGTTTGAAAGCGATGTTTGTATGTAAAATACCTATTTTTTTTGTTGTTGTTGTTTTCAATTTGCATTAATGTAAGTAGGTAATAACCATTAACCCTGATGCTTGTGCATTAATATCTTTGTAAAGTGTGTCTACTGTCTTTTATTGGTGTACAAAGAACCGATAATGCAATATCAAAGCGAGTTAAACTAAGAGAAAGATAGATAACAATTGGATAATAATGTGTTAATCTCGTACACAGCGAATGTATTTAATAATAAACATTGTAAGAACACGTGTGAATAAGAGGTTATCACTATAACCTCTTATTGTCCTATCATTTATTTATGAAAATATTTACTTTCTAGAAAGACCACGGTCACCCCAACGATGAAAACCGTCACGTCGGCGACTTGGGCAACATTGTCTTTGACG
Source organism: Colias nastes (assembly GCA_907164665.1). Taxonomy (NCBI): domain Eukaryota; kingdom Metazoa; phylum Arthropoda; class Insecta; order Lepidoptera; family Pieridae; genus Colias; species Colias nastes. Next base: position 34,234 of record CAJQZM010031325.1, on the reverse strand, counting down.
AGAACTCTGTTGCTACCCTGGACTTTGTAGACAGTGGAATAGCTCTATATGGACCGCATTGCGTCCTAGGAAGGGCTGTGGTTCTTCACGAAAAGGCTGATGACTTCGGCAGAACTGACCACCCAGATTCAAGGAAGACAGGCAACGCCGGGGGGCGAGTCGCGTGCGGCGTTATTGGCATCTTGTAGGATATTATATTAATTTGTTATTGATAAGAAGTTCCTCTTGTGAAGTTAATAATTTTTGTTCAGAGCATTATTATGTATCATATAAATGATGTGGTTAAATTCAATGCCATTCTTTAAGCAGTCGAGATTATTAAGGCTTAAGTTTTGTATCACGATTTATATTTCACACTTCAACTTAGTCGTGCTTGAATATCAAAGGCTTAAACATAAATTTACTAATAGCACAGAATATATAATAGTACTTGCTAATAGACTCACTATTTAGGATTAAAGTAAAACGTTCAAACAAAATTGTATAGAATATTTAATAGATAAAGATCTGTTGAAAACAACTCCTTTATGATATTATTTCATTGTGTATAAGACCATTATTGTATGTACTCTCATAAGTTAAGATCAACAAACATAAAAGAAAATTAATAAACTACATAAACACATAGTACACGCACACTAAATGCCAAGTTTTTTTATCCTTATTAATCTGTACTCATAAATCTGTTAAAAATGATTAATTTCATAAATAATGAAAAGAACTAGTAAATAATAAAAAGAAGAAGAATTCGTTCCCTCGAATGGATATTCTGTATTCCTGTATCCTGAAGTCCTTTCCTATCCTATTTTAAATTTAGGCTTATATGAAGGCACCTTCGTATATCTCACAATGCCTTTTATAGATTGTCAACTATAATAATTTATGAAAGGGATGATATTTTTCAACTTTATTCAGTCGTTACCTATGGATAACTTTTTACTTTTTAGCAGGTTAAATGACTCTTAATTTTCTATAGCAGTAAATCCTACCTGCTAACTTTCGATAGCAGTATCCTAGTACTGAAATTATGAATAAATGAAGGAATTAGACGCTGCATTGTGTGCTTGAAATTCGTAATCACTACATAGTAAAAAAATAAAGTCGCTTTCTCAGTCCCTATGTCCCTTTGTATGCTTAAATCTTCAAAACTACGCAACAGTATATGATGCAGTTTTTTAATAGATAGAGTCATTCAAGAGGAAGGTTTTAGTATATATAATTTATTACACAGCGGGCGAAGCCGCGGGCGGAAAGCTAGATATTATAGTTACTAAATTAAAAATTAAATTTATTTATTTTTCTCATCCCAAATGAACAATCAACACATGATACATTGTTAATCTATATATCTTAACATTAACATTTGTGAGAGAATAACGAGATTGCATTCCCTAATCAAAGTATAAAAATATATAGTTTTAAAATGATGCTACGGAATAAAAAGATGACGTTCAAAACATTATGTGAATAAATTTATTTTCGTACTTACAATAAATACTGCTAGAGACACTTGAGAAAACCCTAAGTCAAAGTTTTCTACCGCCGAAACACGCGGGTTCGAATCTCCTCGTGATCGTTTTTTTTCTATTCTTTAAAAATGTCTCAAGTAAATATTTATCATCTAAATGATCACAATATAAGATACAAGCGTGATTCAATAGTCGGCATATGATATATAGCTTAAACAAACATAAAATATATAGCTTAAATAAAACCGGCCAAGTGCGAGTCGGGCTCGCGCACAAAGGGTTCCGTAGCAGCAAATATAATAAATTACAGTTAAATCAACCTATCTCAAAAACTATAAGAGATACTTTGATCAAACCAAAAATCGTTGAAAGAGTTAATTAGCATGCATCACCTCTATTTTTTTTAGAATTTTATACCCCGTAGTTATAAAAATAGAGGGGGGGGGACATACTTTTTACGACTTTGAGAGCTGATATCTCAAAAACCGTTCACTTTAAGAAAAATGTTTTTTAGAAAACTTTATATCATTTTAAAAGACCTTTCCATTGATACCCCACACGGGTATGTACATCGAAAAAAAAAATTTCATCCCTCAGTTACATGTATGGGGGGCCCCACCCCCAATTCTTTTTTTTACTATTTAGTGTCATATTTTTGTAGCGGTTCATACAACACATATTCCCATCAAATTTCATCACTGTAGTACTTATAGTTTCCGAGTAAATCGGCTGTGACAGACGGACAGACGGACAGACGGACAGACGGACATGACGAAACTATAAGGGTTCCGTTTTTGCCATTTTGGCTACGGAACCCTAAAAAGAGCACAAAAAGCTGACTATCAGTTTTCTTTCTATTACCTTCCTTCGTCCCAATCGAGGTAATTATGGGTTCTTGTCGTGAACGCAAAATACTTACGTACTAATGGTGACCCATAGAAAATTCGACGTATTCGTACGAAAAATAGTAGTAATAAATTTAAAAGATACAGAATTTTACGTACCTACGAATCTTAATAAATAAAATACCTACCTATGATAGAATGTGAAAATGGCAACTTCACAAAATGTGATGATAATTTATTTTCTAATTCTTCGTTCTGAAACTTCCATGTCTGAAGAGATCTATGGCAAAATTAAATAAAATTTAATTAATTTTCAGTGAACCAGTGGAGGGTTGGTTTAAATCCGGTGCAGCATCCGTCACAGCTTCCTTCATCACAACAATAGCGTTTATTTTAGTTTTTATTAATACTAGAAATAGTGTTTAATTTAATCAAGTCGTAATATAATTTTTTTAGTTGTTAGTTTTTATGACGAAGTCGACTTTTAAGATATTTTGTTATTAATTTTAATGTTGTGCGATTTCAATTTTAATGTCAAACTTTTTTTGTATGTTTTAAAAAATAATTGTATCATTAGTTATATGATTTTTTCAGTATTTGATATAATCGTATTTCTAGTCTTAAGTCATAATTTAATACGTATATTTATTCATTTAAGAATAAAAATAAATCTTCTTTAAATTCTATTTACGTTAATATAACATATTATTATTGTATTGTAATGACACAGAATGATAATATGGATACCTATTTCTTACCTAGGTATTGAATATTATTTTATATTTCTGACCTATACCCGTTTAAATTGTAATAACAAACCTAAAATACAATTTTTCATGTACTTAAATTCCTTAGTGTGTGATTTCCACGATTTATAGAGGTTCGTACTTTATATTTTGTCAGTATTTATAGTTAAGTATACTTTTTGAATTTCTTATGTAATTTAATATAATTCGTAAAATTGAATTGTATCGAAATATATTATGATTGCGTTATATAGTTGTTTCGTTTTATTTAAATAACTGCTGAACATCAAAAACAGAATATAAGGTTTAGAACATTGAAAATTAAACACAATGTTTTGGTTTTTTTTGCATTTAACTAATTGAAAGTATTAAAAAGAGTCATAACACGAACAGAAAATTGAATGCAAGTTTATTAATAGACCTGGCCTAACCCATTTAAAAATGCTACATAATTAAATTATATCGATTTCATTTCATGTGTTGATTCCCAAGAACTATGTAATTCATAAACCTAGGTTTAGTATCTATATAATATAAAACTGCATGCGATTTTGAACACTTGGTTAGTAGCTTAAAGGCTATATTCGTGTGAAGTTTAATTATCATAATAGTAATGTGATACCACAGAATACATAATAGTAGCTAAACGCTACAGAACGGACACTCTCCGCCTCCCGCCAAAATTAAACTTACCTCACCCCCGCGCGATCAGACATAAAATGGGCCATATTTTTCTGCAAGGACGATACGCAACGAAGATTGACAACATTAATCAAATTGACTTAAAGTAATTTTATTATTTTGGATTTGTGATTATCGTTTTTCGTAGAAAATGGTTAGATATTGTGCTGTTTACGGATGTATTTCATCAGAAAAACGCGAATTTTTTTTACGCTAGTCACAAATGTGCCAACCATAAAGCGTTAACACACACATTTGCAGTCTCTACAGTGTGACTGTCAAAACGATCATTTTGTATGGAGTGTCCGGGGTGTGGTGATACAATAATACACAGTCCATACAATATTGTTGACCCTGACGTTTGTGTGCGAAGAATTAACAAAATGCTGAATTTCAGAGAAATCAGTACAAATTGTGCTAAATGCTTGCTCCTGGCTTTGAACGTGTGTTGCATAGTAAGTATTATAAATAAGAAACATTTGTGCACTTGAAATAATTAGGTAAGTACTAATATATAAAATTTACGAAGATCCTAAAGGCAATTATCCGATTTTAATAAGATGATTCTATCCAAAAGATACTGCACTGTTAAATTTCGTATCTAAATTAATAAAACAAAATAACTTACATGCAAACTACATACCTATCGTGAGTGACTTCATTATAAAGGACTTGTGGTGCTTAAAAAATGCACAAAAATTTCGCCTCACAAATCATCAGAAGACATTATTTTTCATTTTATGAAAAAAACAAGCATCTCTACATCATATTGTAGCACATTTTTGTACATAATACTTTGTGAAGATACCATCATGATACCATCTTAACATCATTTCCTTTAAAAATTGTACATTCTTCTTCGTTTATGGACGAATTATACATATGTCCATTGTAGTCCAGGAGAGTCAGGATAAGATTTGTTTCAATACAGCTCATTATTTTACCAGCTAATTTCGCTCTGTACCTTCATATTCGCGGTGGTGGACACGAGAGTCCTCAAGCAGTATGGCGAGGAGTATGCCGCAGGAACCTACATTGGGGACGTGGTGGTGATCGTGGCCTGTCTGCTGGTGCTGAGCGTGGCAGCGTTTGGCAGCATTGGTGCTGTGAGGAACAATGTCAAAATGTTGTACTTGGTGAGGAGAGCATATCGCTAGGAAAAAAAAGCATAAACAGACTATAAACTGATATGATCCTAAAGGACGTAATTTGAAATACCTTGTGATTTTTTGTATGTGAAAGTTGCTAAACTTTTTTATTTAATTTTTCTATAGTTTAAGTTCAGTCAGTTTAAGTCCAGCTTAAAACTAACAAGTTCAATATAATATTATAAGTGATAAATTAGAGTTGAAATATCGATTCTATTGTGACGTTTCATTCAACAAATACAGGACCACACCCTATGCTCATAAAATAACATGATAAAGCTTCATGTTTTCGGCTTTCCAGTACATCGGCTTCCTCATGATCACAGTGGTCATAGAGTTACTGGTCACCATCTATGTAGCTGTGCAGAGATACGGCCTGGAGTTCAGAGTGTCGGATTGGCTGCGAGAGGACTTCTTCAAGAACATTACTGGTGAAGAGATGGACCATAAGCAGCTGTGGGACCAGCTGCAGAGTTCTGTATGTTTGTGTAAATATTGTCTTTATGGGCAGGAAATAATATCGATGACAAAAATCGAGCCTCATGCGTCTTTCCCATAGAAATCTAAATAACAAGACACTAGTCTTTCCAATTAATTTTAGTCAACTGCAGATACAACTTAATTAAGATCGTATATTGAAGTGATGATTAGTGGAGATATTTCGTTGTCTTTCTCTGAAGGACATCGCGCAGGGCAAAATACTAATTTACTATTGCTAATTTTATCGTACCTATGTTATTAGAACACGAGCAAAAATGCAACGTGTTTCGACTTCACTCACGTCTCTTCTTAGTTCTAAATATGACATACCTGTAAGAGAGCAGAGTTGATATTTTAATCACTATTTTTTTCAATTTTCAGTATGAATGTTGTGGTCTGAACGGTCCAGAGGACTATCACGCCATGCGGAAGCCAGTCAGCATGTCTTGCTGTGGAAAAGCTTTTCGCGCTAAAAATGAATACGCAAAGCAAATGCTCTATAGATCTTGTTTAGAGTGAGTATTTTTTTTTTATTGCTTTACCTTTGCTATATAAAACATGATATAATTAAAAAGTAAGTAAGTATAATGAAGGTCTGAACGTAGAATTAAAAGGAACTTTAGCTTTGGTAGGGAACAGCTGTCTGAAGGCAAAACTAGCTCGAAAAGAAAATGTCACTAAGGTCGAAAAACATTGTTACCTGCTGCAGAATTTACTTTACTATGTAAGACTAATTATTATTATATTATTTATTAAGATTGATATTTTAATTATAATGATTATTATAGATCTTCAAGTTACTTCCCAGATGGCTGCGAAGATGAAATCTTGGAAGTGCTACGATCAGATGCAGAATGGTTATTCGGTGTTGCTGTCACCAGTTTTTGGTTTGAGGTAAAAATAAATATTCCTTATAGACTCTGAAATGTTAAAGAATAGAAGTCTCACATGCAAGTAGGCGTTTGTGTATTTTGATGTTTTTTCTAATTTTACTTATCCTGCGATTCCTGCTCATCAGCCTTAATCGGTTCATCATTTTCATAACTACAATGTCAGAGATGCATAGATAAGATTATCAATAATAATATATCCTTCACTCTTATACTTTAGGTAATAAAATCTATATATTATTTTATTTATGTTTTTCAGGCAGCAGGAATGCTTCTTGCGATGTGGGTGGCGAATAATGAAAGATATAAGATTCAAGCGTATACTCAAACTGTGAGATATTAGTCAATTGTTGTAAATAAACGTCTTAATAGTTATTTGATTGTTTCATTTTATTTGTGAGTAGCATTCCGCCTGTGGCTTCCTCCGCTTTAAAACCTAAAAAATACTTAAACCTTCCTCTTGAATCACTCTATCTATTATAAAAAAAATCCGTTGTGTAGTTTTAGCGATCTAATTACGTTTATACTATGTAGTGATTCATGATTGAATGTTCTAAACAAAAATAATCTATATACTTATTAAGAAATAAGTCTATATATTGTAGAGCCCAAAAAATCTTTCAGTAACATAATTAATCCTTTGAATAAATGTATAAACTGAGCCATTTGAAGTCTTTTTTAGACATAACACGACTCAATTAATTAATAATTTAAAAACAGTAAGAATTAATTAATAACAGTATTGATTTATTATTAAAATATTGTAAAAGAGTGGCTAATTTAATAATCATAGAAGAAATAATGCAGCCCCGCAAATGGCGAACAAAGACAAATCGTATGTGAAATAGACATCTGTATTCCCACGTCCTAGATAATGAGCCTGCTGTGATGAGCGGCGCGATACGCTGAGCGGGTAGCAAATCGCTTGATACACTATAATTATTCTTTATATAGTTTCAATCTTGCATACAAATGGCCCACGGGGAAGGAGTCGGCATTAAGAAAAACTATAAATGGGCTTGATTACCATATCACCTTTGACACAGTTGTAAAAATATATTGTTATGTATCTTTGACACGTTTAATTACAAATCAGCGGTATAGCTCGTAGGTGGAACAAAAAAAGTAGAAAACAAATTATTAATATAATTAATAATGCATATTTCGTAAGAAATCCGTAATTGTTTCGTAAAGTTTGCTAACTCAATCAAAAAGATTTACCTTTTAAATAACTTTTATAACACCGTTATAAAAATACTACTCGCGCACCCCAGTACCGTGGACATAATGACCACCGATGGTAGTCCATTGCAATGATCGATACCACCGTCATTTAACCGAGTCACGCCAGTTCAACCGGACACATTTTAAACTTTATTCACGATTTTTAAACTGTAATAAAAAAAAAACACATTTGACCATGAAGCCGCGCAGCATTCGTTGCATGAAATTCTTCTTGACCCTTTTTAACATAATTTTCATTGTAAGTTTTGTTTCATTAGCATGAATGTGTTTGCATGGAATGTTTAAGTGTTGAACTGTTTTATTTGTATACTAGCTGTGCCCCGTGGTTTTACCGGCAGTGCTCCGCTTCTGTTGGTCTTAGCGTGATGATATATGGCCTATAGCCTTCCTCGATAATTAATGGGCTATTTAACACCGAAAGAATTTTTCTAATCTCACCAGTAGTTCCTAAGATTAGCGCGTTCAAACAAATAAACAAACTCTTCAGCTTTATAATATTAGTATGTATATATTTTTGTTGTTACGTTTGAATAATAGTATCGATTCTTAGATTAATGGTTTCACTTCTAGTCAAACGGTTATCATGATACTGCTATGAATTTTTTATGTTCTATCGATTGTTCTGTTATAAAGCTTTGCGTGTTGGTAGCACTTTAAATTTATTTCTTGTCTCTAAATGTATGTTAACGTTGATTTTATACGATAGTATTACTCGCTTTTGCTTGAATTATTTCGTTTTAAATTTATTAGTCACTTGGCTTTGAATGTTTTGTTTACAATATTTTTGACAAGTGCTTTTTATATTTGTGTTATGATGTACGATTATTCGATAGCTGTACTAGATAATATTATATTGCTATTTTGCGATTTGACGAAAAACTCTTATTCTATAAGGTTATAGAATACTTTAATACGATCTAGATATCTTAATTGCATGTCTATGTCTCAAAAAAGAATAAAATACATATTACGCGCTTATAAAACTTTTCAATAATTTTCAAATTGGCGCCATGTCGTTCTTGCCTATTGTATGTGTACAGGCGAATTACATTTATTGAATTGCGTTATAAATATGTAAAGGGGTTTGAAACTAATTTTTGTATGGACGCTGGCATATCGACCTGCCGCCATTTTGATTTTTTTTCAAAATCGCGGCGCACGATTAAAGTGGTATGTATGGATAGAGGACACATAGACGAACAAAAAATGTCTCATAACATAGTACCCTAAAGCGTCACATTACCGAGATATTTGGAGGTAAATATTCACTTATGAGTACAACGACAAACACTAAAAATAGACTTATTACGTGTCTATATGCATAATATTATCTCCAAATACCTAATCACTCCCAGGTAGATTATTATTTTTTGCGCCGCGATTTTGAAAAAAAATCAAAATGGCGGCGGGTTGATATGCCAGAAAGTTTCAATGGTAAAGGGCAGGGTTTTTTGAAATATGTGAATGAGTTCTTATTTTTTTCTATCATTTCATTTTACCATTTTTTTATTTGTCAACCACCAGGATATTCATGGGCAATATTTTTATCTAGCAATAATATTATATAGAGCAATGGAAATAAATAGGTACAATGCAGTTATAAATCAGAAGTTTAGGTACCTACATCATATTCTAAACTGTAGCTTAGGTTTAAAGTTCAAACAGAGCATAGAGTTGAGCTATATAACTTAAATGAAGATGCGCGCGCATTATTGCTCACCGCTTACACAAAAAAGCCATAGGAATTAGGATATAAAAATATCGCAATATACAATATACATCTCCAGTACGTTTCTGCGGAAGATACCTATAACAACGAAATTAAGAGGAATAATCCGAAATATAATTTTATTAGAACATGACAGTTAAACGATATGAAAAGCTTGAAAGAAAAACTTAGCGATTAAATGTGTCATAAAAATTTCGGATACATTACATACACGTTATTATAGTTTTTGAAATTCGTTAAATCGCCCCTGTTTCCACTAAGCCATCACTAAGCTCATCTAGAACATAAACTAATAAAACGTCATCACCAAAGATTTTACCTATAATATGTAGAAATGTTCATTTCACTCACACACATATTATAATTGACATTTTTATGGGTAAATTAGTTCCAGATCACAGAATACAATATAATAGTAGCTAAACGCTATCCAGATCCTACACACAAATCATCCAACTTTCTTTCTTCCTACTATTACAATAGACAATTAATTTTTTTAGCTATTCGGTCTTGTTCTGATGGCAATATGTGTTATCAACATGCGTGATGAGAAGAATCGTCCCGAGAAACAATCGGCCCTCTCCAGGGGTGTACTGTCGTTCTTTTTGACCCTGGGTTTAGGGTTGGTGATCACAGCTATTTTGGGGTGTATTGGCGCTTTGAGAGAAAACGTGAAGATTCTTTATGTGGTAAGTTATAGTCGAAGATGATGTAAGTTGTTGTTTATGTATTTTTTCCTCGAGATCTACCTGTTATACTTATGATTGAGCTGATTACCTTCTGCCCTGGTTGTCTGGAAGAGATCACTACTAAGTGATAAGACCGCCGAATACACTAAAGTACTAAACTATTTCTTGATTTATTTTGCATATTTTAGTATCTAAGTCCGTTTAGTTATAAAATTTCTACTAAGTTTTCTTTCATTGATAGTTATTTAAATAGCTAAATTATCTAAGAAAAGCGGTGATAAGTAGAAACTAGAGTTCTTAACAAAGTATAATAATTTAAATGTAAAAAGTAAAGTATGAATTAGTCACAATTAATTTAGTTACGTAGGCATATCCACTTAATAATTATTTTTTGCAGCACGCATGTTTCCTGATATTCCTCGTCTCTGTAGAGGTGATGGTAGGAGTGGGAGGGGCTGTCCTCAGCGCTTGGGTTGGCAGTGGTAACGAATTACGTGTGCACTTCTATAAGAACACCACTATAGATGACCAGGGTGTCAACCAACAAGCTTTCTGGGATAATTTGCAATCTGAGGTATTGCTTTTTACATTACGGATAAAATTATTCAAATTTCCATTTTTTATCGATTACTATTTTAGTAGGTACTATTATTGTTGTAACGTTACTATTACCAAAATGAACTTAACAATTTATATTAATTATTTATAGAGAAATATTTAATTTCTTGTTATATAATGTAACCAGCAAGGGTGATTCAATACCGTCATATTGGCCAACATTGCCAACAAGGGTATCTTTGCCCAAAGATCAATTC
>CAJQZM010031325.1:0-16118 GCA_907164665.1 Colias nastes | reverse complement strand
TTTTTAACTAGTTTAAATAACAAAAATGACATCAAAAATATCATGAACGTTAAAAATAGTGTTTTTTCTTAATATGTGTGTGTATGTATTATCTTACAAGTGCAATGTATGATACATAAAGACATTTTAAGTTTGAAAAATCAGATGTTTTGCGCGAAGTGACAGTAGTACCCACCTCAACGCTTCGCTTATGAGGCGTGCAATAAATATATAGATAATTAACCCAGACACAGAGCAAACATCTATGTTCATCACACAAACATTTGCCCGGGGTGGGAATCGATCCCACGACCTCTGGCTTGGAAGGCAGGGCCACTACCAACCAAGCCAACCGGCCAGTCAGATGTATATTCAATCGCCGTAATGGCGGCAAACATTGACCATCATTTGTTGGGCCAACGCTGTCCATTGTGAAGTAGACCAATAATGTGGCACAAATACAAATGATTAGATTTTCACCAACATGTTGTCCTTAGAAATTTAATCTAGAATTTATATTCTTAGATCTATTAACAAATAAGGTGTTGTATAGGGAAATGCTCACAATTTTAACTTGGGTTTTTCACCGTAGATTTTTATATTTATAGATAATGATTATATTTTGTAGTCGTGTAATCAAAATTTTACAGACATAAGTAAATATATTTTAGACATAGGAAGGTTAAAATTAAATCAATAATGCACCTATTCGTTAATTAAATTTATACATAAATACTTATAAGTTAATATTTCAATTTCTGTGTTTGTACTTTAATATAATCATGAAATCTTTATTAAAAATACTTATTTAACTCTCTCACACAGTAATTTTAACATTTTATTAATTTTTAATACAATTTTTCACTACAAACACATTTAAAAGTTATTATGATATTCGAGTCAAAATAATTTGTAAGATGATGAAAAATAGCTGTATTCTGTGATAAAATACGTAGATGACATAGCGTTAAAATCATTATTTTATTAATTTAAAATGGCTGAATGGGACCAATATTACGATAGATATTTATCATGAGTCAGAAGCTAGTATCAAAAGTTCTTGCTCTGGGGACTTCAGCACTCATTTTTTATATGGCATTTTATTATATCCTGATTAGTAAGTAGGTATATATACTTTTATATTTGTTTTGTAATTTAGTGAATTTAAATAAAAATTAATGCTTGTTTGTTAGTTTCTGTAATGTTTATAACTAAAGTAAAATATTCAATGAATGTATTAATGAATACGATTAGTGTTTGTGTGCGCATACAAAATTTGTGATAAAATTTAAGTAGGTACCTAAGTGTTCAAGATTATGTTATTAGTAGATTATATCTTATTGTGTGTTGTATCTTTCTCTTATTATGATTGAATCGATTTAATTAAGATTTATATAAGCTATCTTTAGCTTCATTCATTTAGTCTAGATGAATATGCGTGAATTATTTTAAATCTCTTAGAGATTCAGATATTTAATAAGTTTAAGTATTTAATAAATATTTTAATAACTAAAAGTAAATTTTAAGAATACATAGAAATAATTTCAGCACACTATAAGCACCGATACAATAACATTTAAAATAAAAGGCATAATTTTCAAACACTTGTATTTATTTAATAAAATCTATGTAACACCGAAATAACGCTAATAAAATTTTTCACATTTTAATTGAGTTTTACTTACAATTATAAGGGAATTTTGTCTCTAAAGTGGCCCTCTTCACAATGGGTAGCGTTGGACGAGTAGAGGCAATCACGATAGACTAGGATCAGCCTTCATTATAGATGTATATTCAATCGCCGTAATGGCGGCAAACATTGACCATCATTTGTTGGGCCAACGCTGTCCATTATGAAGTAGACCAATAATGTGGTAAAATTTTGATTATTATTATCAAAGATTAATGAGCACTACAAACTACAAATATGTGTATATAAAAATATATAAAACAATATGTAGTCTAATTATTATTATTAGAGTGAACTTTGTGCAAGCTTTAACGATCATATTTTTATTAATATCTAAAATAATCCGAAAAAAGTAATAATCAATTTAGGTAAAGAAAATAATAGTGTACTCATAAAAACATAGGGTAGGTAAATGGAACATAGTAAATTTGATTTATGATTTTTTTTGTAACCAATTTCTTCCAAAATGGTTCACGAAAAGTTCGTTACGTGTATGTGTAATTAATTAAATAAGTTATTTAAACTTAATTTATATACCTTAAATAATACGTTAGTCAATGTTGTCTTAAAAATATTTAAATCTGTGATTATGAATACAAAAAGTCAAAAAATATAATTGCCCATAAAAAATACAATTGAAGGACAAATTGTAATGAAAATAAAACTACAGTGACTAAAAATAAGAATACTCAAAAATCCTAATATTTAGTTTATTAATAAGTGACTAGTTCAAAGTATGGTAACATTAAAATGATGGAGAAGTTAAATGAGGAATGATGAGTTATTACGTAAAAATTACTCTTTACTTATTCTAGGAAATAAATTTTACTCCAAATACATATTTATTATAGGATACTTAACATATTAAATACAATAATTTAAGGTGTTTTAAAATACATATAAATAACGAAATAGAATATAATACGCTGCATACTACATTAAATGTTTTATTTAATAATTAAAAATTATAAGAAATAATAATACTTTTACGGTGGGCTTTTGCTCGTGGACAATAATATTATATGACTGAATAAATATAATAGTACGGACGGAACATTAATAGATAGATTGGTACCTATGTATATTTAAGAATACTAACACTTTAAATGACATTTTTTTATTAAAACATATTATTAAATTGAAAAATGCAAAATTTTATTCTTATTTTCAAGTAGTCTACATGATTATACTTATATTAACGAGGACATTAAATTATTACAATTTTACATTTATGAAAATAATTTTATTTTTTTTTTTTAGAATTTTCTTTATTTTCTACATTATTAACGAAAACACATACAATGAGATTCCTACATAAAAACATCCCCCTAGTTTTTACATCAAAATCTTACGAAATTTTAGAAACCTTAGCAAATTAAACAGGTACAAATTGCGTATATTTTAATATAAATATAGTGCGTAAAGCTACGAGTGCTTTAGATGTAAATTTACGCGGTTTCTCGGCTTTTTCCCTCCGTTTTTATGGAGTGTGCGAGCCATAGCGCCAACACTATGCCGGCCACCTGAAAATAATTATATTTTTATATTAGTATATTAATACTAATTTAATTATCTGTCTGTCTGTGTTTTTGGCAGTAAGTGAATATTGTCTACGACATATTATAATCTGTAGGTAATTAATAATCACTGAAAAATCATGTAAAAATTTTGATATGGCAAAATAACATCTGCCTGACTATCTTCTCTATAAATTATTTTAAACATCGGGCCAAATTGAATAATGAACATGAATAATTTTACATCAATTAAAGTGATTTTGACATTTTCTATAGGCACAAAATCCCCAGCAATAATTAATTTCTAAAGAGCTATAAAACTCACCTCCAAGAAACAGAACAGAATCCCACAAACGATAACAGTCAAGCCCGCGCTATGAACGGTACTCAGAACTTTATCCTCACAGCCCTCTTTATAGAAGGTATCAAGGGAGATGCAATCAGAGCGTTTGATCTCTACGGAGCGGTCGGAGTCGTCTTGGGGACAGCAGCTGTAGGACGGGTTGAGACGAGGCTCTGAGGCTAGATAGTTGTCTGGCCCGGTTACTCCGCAGCACATGAGCTAAGAAAAATGGAAAGATAAATGTACAAATGATATGTAAACAGGTGTAGATAGGCAATTCGATCTTCCAAAATGGCACACAAGACTAGACGTTACAGTGAGATGGCATGATTAAACTATTGTGGACGACAAAGAGACAACTGAAGCAAAATATGGCTACATAGACGTGCCGCTCCCGGCGCTAATAACCTATCTACACCAAGTTCCTTATCATATAATTGTTTGTGGCCCTATCAAATAAAAAATAGAAACAAAAACAAAATGTTTAATAACGGAAGATATAATATTTAAATGGCTACATGTGAGGATTCCGATAGTTAAAAAAGAATTAATAAATCACTTATAAAAATTTTAATTACTGTATCAAAATATCCTGCATGTGAAATTAATCACTGAACAGGAAATTAATTCGGAGACAGAAAAATACGCTACAGCTATGCTACTTTTATCGCTAAAGATAATATATCAAAGAAATACTTACGTTATGTTGAACCTTGTCCCAGAAATCCCTATATACCGAATCTTCTTCCCTTGTAGACTTGTTCTTGATGAAGGAAGCGCGTAATTGCGTCTTCATGGTCCCTTCTAGTTGTGGTCGAAGAGCTGCTGCAGCGATACCAACGGACAGTTCCAGTAGGATGATCAGGATTAGACAGCCGACGAACTGGAATGTTTTAGAAGTGAGGAATTTTCCTTTGGTTCATTTTTAAATTTTCAGATTTCTTAAGACAACGGTGATTAATATTTTATCGAGTTTTCATTGATTACTTGTCTTTGTGAATTTTTATCATCCTGTTTTAATGCTAAATTTGGAGGAATCTTTGCCAAACACGCTTCGTGTGATTTTATAAGATTTTGATTATATAATTTAACTTCAAACTTTATTAGTCTTTGACCTTATATATATTATGCTCTTGCTCTCTCAAGTCTGACACGAGCTAGCGCCATTTTTATCAAACGATTATCATGTCAACGTCGAAACGTAGATTCGGTATATAGTCGGGTATAGTAGGCAGCTCCAGAATCTACTCAAGAATAAACTATTCCTGTACAATCTGCCTATACTAAAATTGATCCTCAAAGCTATGATAAACTAAATCTACGGTATTTAAAATAAAGGGCACAATAATAAGACCAACTGACCAGGTCATTGTAACAGTTACACCCATGCACTGTGCTATAAGTAGGTCATGGGGAGTCGATGGGTGGGCGGGCATAAATCGGTATAATGCCATCTTTGATGTGTTTAAATCAAATTTTAATGTAGTATTGGGTGAATTTGGAAAGTCTTTGTAAAAATCGATCTTTGTATTTATTCGGAGCTTTCGGCTTGTTTTCTAGTCCTTAGTTTTCGTGTTTCTTAGTTACAATGACTAGTTTAATTTTGTAAATTAATATTTATCAATGAAATATCTTTGATTGGGACACATCTTCATCATAAATTCAAGAGACTCTAGCTACAAAAATTAGCAAAATTAAAATTTAGGTACATCTTAATACGAATTTATGTCTATTTTATTCAATACTAAATTTTATAATATTATAGCCATAAAGCAAGAACAGACAAAACATTGCGACTAAACATGACAAAGTCATAAATAATATTTCATCATCTATTTACGAAATACAAGCCCAAATTAGGAGAGATTTGTATTCATCGTAATAAGCTTAAACGCCCGCTGGTTATCGAACGACGACCTATACCTATTTGTATTTCTGTTATCTTTTAACCCTTAATCGGCCATGACTTCAAACAAGTTTATTTTAATACATCAGTACGGGGTTACATCGAGATTAAACACTTGAGTATTAAAAAGTAAAATATTGGGTAGCTTATAGGTTTTTTCGGCGGTGGGATATTATTTCCCTATAACCATTAAAAGTTATGTTTTGTGGGAAATTATTTCCCTATATCCATGAACATACATGTGGGAAATAATCTCCCACTTGACTAGCTTTTGCCCGCGGCTTTACTCGTCGATTTTAACACAGGGACAAAAAATAAAAATGCATCATTAAATTTATTACTTATTGAATATGTATGAATTTTTAAATTACTTTTTACTTTACTCAACTTTTTACTTTTTATAACTACTTGGTATCCTTACGGGATAAAGGGAAATATATTCCCACTTGAAGATTTCATGCACGGCTACAGGGTATTAATTTCCCACCATTTTTTAATTAGAAAAAATTACCCAAAGTAACAGCTTTCGTACGTTATTTTGTTAATATTTGATAAATAACACGTTCTTCTTTACGAATTAAAAACAATTGCATATTTACAGGAATTTTTCTGGGCGTAGATCCAAAAACTATCTTGAATTTCGGGGAAAAACGGTCGTTTTAATGAACTTTTTACTTCGATTGACTAGTGACATTGACAGTTGACGTTTAGAAAGAAGTGTTGCTAGAAAAAAATTAAAAGAACTATCTATCTTAAGGTGCGTTCCTTTAATTTGTGGGCAATGCCGAGGTGGGAAAATAATATCCCCATGGCTTATTAAGGGTTAAGCGTATTAACATGCTTTGATAGATCTGATTCTTCGATCCTTTCTATATAACTAATCCAGCACAAACTACTGGCCTTATCAGGTACATAGTAACTGCGATTTTGGAATTCTCATCTTTAACAGCAAAGACTAAGGTCCACTTTCATTTGATCAACAAATACTCACGATATACAAAAGCTTAGTGCTCTCCTTCCAAGCGCCAAAGCATCCGAACGCTGCGACGATGATGATCAGCACCCCCACTGCAATCAACACAGCATCAGTTTCATGGCCCGTAGTCTCCATACCAGCGAAGCCCTTTATCATCCCCATGTCCACGCATGCTGCTGCTATTATCACTATGCCGAATATCTGGAAGGTAAGATTATCAGGTGGTTAATGATGTATGCAGTTCACTTACATTGTTAAGATCGTCTGGTATATGTATGTACCTACAGACTTCCAACCTTTCAAATCGTACTAGATGTGGTTTTGCGTTATTGCCAACAACAAAAGTGAAGCTATTTTCATTGCTTATTATTTAATGTTACTTTTTAAGTATATATTCAATTTTATTCGGGAACCTGTTATCTCTTAAAAATATTTTGCCACTTTCGGCTTCGTCGGCTTCATCCGTCATTATAAATATACTAGCTTTCCACCCGCAGCATCGCCCGCGCAGTCAAAGAAAAACCCGCATAGTTCCCGTTCCCGTGGGATTTCCGGAATAAAACCTATCCTATGTCCCGGGGTAAAAAGTAGCCTATGTCCTTTCTCGGGTATCAAAATATCTCTATACCAAATTTCATGCAAATTGGTTCAGTAGTTTAGGCGTGATTGAGTAACAGACAGACAGACAGAGTTACTTTCGCATTTATAATATTAGTATGGATATACGCCGCGCTGTAGTTTTCAAAAAAATGGTAAACGAATTTTGAAAAAATAGTCGTGTTTATATGTAAAATCTTGACAAAAAAATAACTCAACTTTGTATGTAGGTAGTATATAATATTATATATATATGGATTATTTCATCCCATAATACAATCAACACATATAGCATGTTGAATTTCAATAAATGCTCAGGAAAAGAACACTGAATTTTATGATATCTAACCAAAAGTCATCAATCAAACACAGTTTTATCTTTTTCAAACTACCATCGCATAAAATAAATAAAAAGCCCCTGTTTGAAGAACTATAAGTACCAACCACAAAATTAATGGTTTCATTCCAAACAGTAATAAAGTACCTACAGAACGACAATAGCTATTAATGCAGCCAAGCAATTGTTCAAAAAATCGATTTCTAATTCACTCCCACACCTATCTTTTGTAGTCTATACTTTGTGACAGTCATGTTATCGTAATCATACATGCATGGAGGTATATTGTGTTCTTCTAGGAAAACAAACTAGACAAATTGTTGTTAGTAGCAACAAACACTTTGAAATATTGTTTTACTAGCGACCCGCCCCGGCTTCGCACGGGTGCAATGCTGATACTAAATACACTACAGAAAAACTGTGAACGTTGTATATAAAAACATAGCGGCCCGCTCCGGCTTCGCACGGGTATAAAATATATAGCCGGGCGGCCGGCCGGTACCGCCGCAAACGCTACGTCCCGCAATTTTTAAATCTGTAATATCTTCGAAAATATTCACTTAAATCATACGGTGTAAAGGGCCATATAGATCTATATTAAATGAACAATGTATTCAAGGTATTTAATTGGTTAAGGATTAATGCTGTATTGGTTAAAATCGCTTCGAAAATTAGCCATTATTTGTCGTAAAAAGTAAATGACAAAAAAAAGTTATTATGGGTTATCCATAAGAGATAGACATATACCATCACGGACTTTTCTGTAGACCTTTTCAATGTGTATAATACTTAGTACATTATTTTGATAAAACTCGTAGGGTTCAGCCTGCGTTTGCAATGTAAGCGGAAAAAATGTAATTTTTTACGACATCACATTAGAAACCTCAAAAATAACAGTACTTCTCCACTATTTAATGGATGTTATTATACATATATAAACCTTCCTCTTGAATCACCCTATCTATTAAAAAAAACCGCATCAAAATCCGTTGCGTAGTTTCAAAGATTTAAGCGTACAAAGGGACATAGGGACATAAGGACATAGGGACATAGGGACAGAGAAAGCGACTTTGTTTTATACTATGTAGTGATGGTGGGTGTTCATAGAAGATAGGTCTCTGTAATTATTACATACATTGGTATAAAATAGCTCTTTTATTAAAATATATCCCTGATTATATTGTATTTTATAGAAATTTGGTTACCAAAAATACCTAACATTCAGGTAAACTTTTGTGGGTAGTCCTATATACTTATTAGATTTTGTTTTACGAAATACGTTTGGTCAATTTATAAGCCTGTACTTATGGGCAATACTAGTTAGTTACGTGCCGCATTTGGTTTTATAGTAACTTTTCTTTACTGGCACAAATTGAATGAAGAGTAATAAATATAACGATATATATGTGTCACTGACTATAAAATCTAAATCAGTTAAGACATTCGTCTAGCGCTAGCACACTAAAAAAGTTTGAAGAAATAAGAGACTAAAGTCTAAACGTATCCTAGGAATTTTTATCAACAGTTAAATACTTAAATGAAAATAAAATAAAAAAATAAATAAAACTAAAGTATTAATACTTAATAAAACCGGCCTATAGTGGCAAGAAGCCAAAGCAAAAGCCCAAAATCGACGTGACTGGAAGTTTACTGAGGCTTCTCGAGGAGCTAAAGGAACAAGAACCAAATTATTTTCTTTAAAGCTTCTTCTTGTTCATGTCATTCATTAGATAAGAGTCCCGGATTTCATTCAAAGCCAATTAAAAAACCATCAGTGTCTATAGTTATTGTTGAGTGTTGAGTGTATATAGGTCAGCGTAACCAATGGCAGATTTGAAGAAATTGGGTCGATGACGACATTTTTATGTGTAACGTTGGTGCGATAATACTCATTAATATATGCCTGCATGTAACTGGACTACGAAGTAATATACTAATGGGGTGACCAGAGAAATATAGGTGACATTAAACGCGTGTCAGGTTAGGATTAAATTAGTGTTTGTTTCCTTTCTGGTGATGTTAGGATAATAATTACTTAAACGCAAACTCAAACCTTTATTTATTCAATTATTCTTCTAGAAGCACTTTTGAATCGTCATAACATTGTTTTACCATTTACTACCAAATTAAGTTTTGGAAAAACGTACCTATATTTGATGATAATGCTGATATGATGTTGTAAAGATATAAGTAAAAACTGGTCCGATGTAAATCATATCTACCGTCTTAGTTATGATTTTGTACTACGTATTTATTTGTATACTAGCTTTCCGCCCGCGGCTTCGCCCGCGCAGTCAAGGAAAAACCCGCATAGTTCCCGTTCCCGTGGGATTTCCGGGATTAAACCTATCCTATGTCCTTTCTCGGGTATCAAAATATCTCTATACCAAATTTCATGCAGATTGGTTCAATAGTTAAGGCGTGATTGAGTAGCAGACAGACAGACAGAGTTACTTTCGCATTTATAATATTAGTATGGATTATACTTTACACGTCATGCCCTTTCATTTCATATGTCACTTGAGTGTAGGTATTTGACAAAATTCATTTTTTTATTACCACTTTTATACCTATATCAAATAAGTAAATGGATGAACCGATTTTGATAAAATTTGACTTTTTAATAGGTAAATTCACTTTCATTTAATATATCACTTAGGTATATTCGACAACTTTAGTTTTTTTCATTCCCACTTTTACCCCTATATACCTAAGTATATAATAAATGGATGAACCGATTTTGATACACTTTATCTAAGAACCAGCGTCGGAAAATATGCTGCCTAACAAAAAAAACCGCATCTAATTATTCGGATTACGGTGGCGGTGACACATAGCGGTCAAACACTTATCACCCATCTTTTTGCGTCGGGGGTTAAAAATATAATACGACATAATTTAAAGGACATTTTATGTATAAAATTTACCTAGAAGTAGGTAAGCATAATTCTAATTTGACCCCTCCCCCCCTACAACCTCAGCTTACCCCCCACCCTTGGGGACTTTCGATATGATCACCTGGACATTTATAGAAATAACTGTAGCGTATAACAGATAACTTACGTTTTATCGTTCACTGTATAGAATGCCTTAGAAAATATTCGCCGTGAATACTTAAATGGTCATAACTTTTTTATTTACGAACCGATTGACGTGAAATAAACACTAAATGTTAAATGAAGATTACCACAATATATTAGTGAAAACCGCATCTAAATCAAAATTTCAGACAAACAGACAAAAAATTTTTTAACTACAATTTTGGGTTTGGGATCTATTTAATAATACCTGCTAATTTTTTTTTACATATTTTCAATGTACAGACACCACTTTTCTAGAATTTTATTATATGTATTGATGATGATATAATCACTACTAAAATAACTAAAATGCGTACCTACTACTACTTATAAAGAAACCTATAGAAAAACAACAACAACAGAAATCTGTCAATAAGGTCGAACACTCTGAACGTCTATTCGCCTATTCGCATCAACAGCCAAATATTGCATGAAGCTCCCGCCGCGAAGCGCGTCGAACGCGGCAACTGATACACAAAAATAATCCTTATGACATGATTATGTATTCACGCGCGATGACTTATAGCGTATTTCATGTATAACTTTGGTGTTTCTACACCGATTTACATGATTCTTTTTTATTGAATAAGTAATAATGTTAACTTTTTTTAATTAGGGATGAGTGAGAGTGTTGTAAACGTAAGAGTAGACAAATATAATCAAAAAGCTCCGAATTGCTAAGCTATTGAAGTTTCACGTGTTATTGTGAGTCAATTTTAAAAGATAGAGATAATATGCTGTCTAGGAATTTATTTTTATATAATAATAATAATTTAAGTACATTTGTGTCGTACATGATTTCTATGTAGCTTTAACCATTAAGGCTGCACACGCGACGGAAGCTTAAAAAATGGAGTAACTTCTCCCGTTTCCCAATATTTCCCTTCACTGCTCTGCTCATATTGATCGTAGCGTAATAAAAAGTATACTATAACCTGCCCAGGAGTATGGAGAATAATTGTGCCAAATTTCGTTAAAATCCGTCGTGTAGTTTTTGTTTCTATAACGAATATACAGACAGACAGACAGACAGACAGACAGACAGACAGACAAAAATTTTACTGATTGCATTTTTGGCATCAGTAGCGATCCCTTATCACCCCTTCATAGTTTTTTTTTAAATATATTTCATGTACAGAATTGGCCTCTCTACAGATTTATTATAATTATTTGTATATTAGTAAGATTGGAGACCAAGTCAAAACAACGAGATAGATTAAATTAAAATACAGTCTTAGAGAAATCATCCAACAAAAGAGACCAAGTACCGAACCCTGTGGTATGCCAGCTACAGATATATTATGACAAGTCATAGTGTGATTAAGCAAGCAAACCAAGATATTGGTATTTCCTTCTTTAGCGTGTAACGAGATAAACGACGTGCGAATTGAGCATTTTATCACTTTCGTCATACATCTTTGTGTTTGTGTCTATTGGTTAAGTAAACGAAGGCGTATTGATAGTCTATGGATTCAACGTGTTAATATTTACGCGTTTGTTGGACAATAAGTATGTAGAAATTATGAGTACAAATATTATTTTGCTGTACTTTAAGTGCAGCTCAATGATTATAATCTTCCAACCTAGTGTTTAGATCACCATGGCCTTGCTGTTAATGATTTGATGCAATCGTTACCAGAAACTGTGCACCGTACTTCCTGTGTAATGGTTTTTTACTGAAAGGTGTTATTTTATATCAAGTGCAGTTCAATGTTATGGTAATTGCTAGAATGGTAATCGTAAATTTAATGGTGAATTATTTGAATTGCGTCGCGCTCCTGTATATATCAAAGTGTGTTTGACATCATATAGGGTGGAAAATTTCTATGGGCCTTGGAGGAAAAGTACTTTAAATACTACCTACGTATAATATAAAGTTTAATATGATTTAACAACAAGATTATTTTGTCAAGTTGTCTGCAGACAGTTTGGGACAATTTTACAATCAATTAATGTTTCGTTCAGTTAAGAGAGGGAAATTAATTAAGAGCTCAGAACTTCAGAAGAATTATTCAACTATCGCGCTGTAATCTTTTCTGTGTAATTGGTGTTAAAAATAGAACACTCTTGTAAATGAAATTATAATAAAGTAGCTTTCATAAGCTTTGTTGTTTGCAGAGAATTGTCTCTGCAAACAACAAAGCTTCTTTTAGTAGGAAAATTCTATACTCTTTACCTTTCATTTGTTTAATAATTCGTTTCAAAATTGTAATGAGGATATTTGATAAAATGAAGATACATTGAACCTCTAAAAGTATCGCATTTGTAACAGTAGTAAGACTAAAAATCCCTTGTAAATAAAGAAACTCTAGCGATTTATAAATCAGTATTTAAGAAGTGACTGCGTAAATTGCTTAATTGGCACAATTTATAGCAATGTGGGGATGAGTGACATCACTTCAAACGTTAGCCAATTGTCTCTAATACTCTTCTAAAATGGCGATATGAATTAGCAGAACATATTAACTTTGGACCTGGCTAAGTGTGATTTATGTAGTTCTTTTTATTCGTCATTCATTAAAAGGTAATTTAGCGTGTCTGTATTGTGTTTGTTTTGTGAACAATTATTGTAACGAATTGAGAATTTTAAAGAGATGTAGCGAACATTAGAACGATAACAACATTGAAATACTTTTTATACGTAAACTTGCTACTGGTATAATATTGGAGATGTACATTTCAGCACTTAGTGATTATAAAACTATTAAAAAATAACTAGATGCAACAGTGCCAAGCACTTTTATATACGGCACCACGTATATATTGGGGATTGTATTCAGAGAAGAACTTCAGCTAGGAAGAGAAGTTGATGAAAAAGATGATAACGAGAATTTGTGGCATATATTATTATGATCTTATAAATGTTCCTTTCCTTCTAAAAGTCTTGTACCAGTAAAAAATTGTTAAATAAATATTGACTTGAAATATTTATACAGTTACATACGTTTTATTTACTAGTTTGATAAATATGACCTCTTCTCATACAATCATATTGATTGAACACAAATTCCTTTTACATATTAAATTTATTGTATGCAAACGCATTGAAATCAGGCCATCGATTTACCATTAACTAACGACCTTTTCAGGAAGTTAAAACGTGGTATACGTGAAACAGGGGTTAATAATAAATGCGACTATCCATCATTTGGACAATTACATACCTATATAGAATGGTAGAGGTTTCTTATGTACAATTTATAGATCGATTAGATAAAACCATACGATTTTTCCAGAATTATATCTGACGTTTGTAATAGATTAAGATCATTTTAACGGTACCTATTTTTTATGCTAGTACATAAAATTGATTTCTGAGGGAATGACGTTGTCGTCCAAAGTCTCTGACGGTAATCATAAAGGCCAAGTACGTTGGAAAATGCTTCGAGATAGCGGGCTGAGCAGAATTAAGTTATATTAAAAGATTAGAAGCACTTAGGTAAGTACTAACCGTCTAAAATACCTATTGGGATCAACTGTATCTTTCAATTTCAAGTATTTCTTCCTTCAGTAAGACTTTCTGACTTTTAGTATAGTTTTGGTTGCCGAAATGTAATCAGGTGTGATGAAGCTTTTACCTGTTAAAATATTTTTAGAATCGCCTTCATAGTTTTCAAGCTTACTCAACACAAACAAATGCTAAAAGCATGTAACGAATCTATTTTATCTGCCAGCATGACAGATTATCTACTAATTAAATCTGTTAGGCTTGAATCAGATTTAACTGTATCTTACACTAACAAACTCAAACGTATAGGATACCTACTTTAAAATTTATATTATAAAATGTACTAATTGTAAGAACTTCTATAGTAGGTACGTAATATAAAATATTAAATAGGTACCTGAATTTTTTATAAAAAATGTATCACCGGACGTAGGTATATATGATTTTCACACACAAAATGTCATGATAAACGGCTGTTTTAATTTAAACCTCGTTTATTTGAGGAGCCAAGTCTTTACGGTGCGAATTTATGAGCGGTTAGCACGTAGTTGAGTCATACTGTCGTAATTATAGTATTAGGTAGCGCCTAGTATAATTGTACCATCTGCCGTGATATAGTGTATATAGGTAACTAGTACAGACGCGTAGGCTATTGTTGGGTACTTTGTATTAGTGTGTTCAGTTTTCAGTACTTTATATAAATGATTGATATTTGAAATACATTTTAATGATTTTGGTGGATGATGTTTCTTTGCTGACTTGTACATTCTGACCGTGGGAATATTGATAAAAATAAGTCCTTTTTAATAAATATAGGTTATTATAACTTCGAATAGAATTGTAATATGCTCTAGTTTTTTAAGGTAATAAACCTTCAGAGGCAATCAGAACTAAAATACACGTTTTATTAATGTACAAAATAAAATAAAAATTGTGTCGTTAAATATGTACTCCTAAAATCCAAAATCTTCCTAAATACAGGCAAACATTACGAACAAAAAATAAGCGATAAAAAAATCGAATGCAAACCTAGACAAATTTTAAGCAGCCTGAATGTTTTCTTAATTTTATTTAAAGCCCAAATACTTTCCGCTGAGGGTCAAAATAACGGTGAATTATCAAAACATCATTAGGTAAATCGTTGTTTTCTTTGTAAACACTTATGAAGCACTCGGCTTTCTTTTTGTTTACTTTAACATTTAGATTTTAAAGGGCATTTCCTATTGAATTGTCACACAATAAGTTCGAACATGTGTGACGTTAATTTGTTATCTTTTGAAGACTAAATTAAAATAACATTCACTGTTCATATAAATTTTATTGGTTCTATTCTAGTAAGAAGTAAGAACATAGGTACTTATAATGCCCCAAACATTATAAATGAGAACATGAGCTTTATAAGATTTCCAGAGGTCAATTCCCTGTGGAGAGTCTGCCCAACTTTAGATGATTTTGAAGGTTTAATAACTCTACTTATGGTAATTCTTGTAAAATTTAACACATATGAAATGCATTTTTCATCATCAGACAAACACACAAACACATACATACACAAATACAGCACAGAACTGTGTGACTGTATTCACGAAGATATTATAACAACACAAAAACAAAAGTTAATCTAACCCGCATTTTCGCGGGATTAAAAATAATTTCTTCTTAGAAACAGTCAATCTAATATTTTTCGAGTCATCTAGAGGTACAAAATTAAACCAAAGATTAAGATCAATAACCGGAACTTCTTCCCAAAGGGCCTCAAAGTGAATGATATGAAATGCTTTTAGAATAATAATAGATACGCTTCATACACTAGTTTAGAAGCCCATGGAATTAATAATGTATGGAAGTATCGCTTCCGCGTATATTCAGCGAATTAGAATAAGCTTTGATATAGTTTTTCTTTACATATTATTGGAACAATTTTGTGTGACAAAGGTAAAATAGATAAATGAAGTGAACAGACTACCTTTATTTTTGTACTACCTGTTGCCCGCGACTTTGAAAAACTTTTTTGTCTGAAGTAAACGCGGTAGTAGATTTTGCACTACCTTTAATATCCGCCTCAAAATTGGTTAAGCCTTTCATCAAATCAAGAATCAATAGACATGCAAGCAAAATAAAAAAAATCGATTAATCTTAAAATTCTAAGTTTAATCGCAGTATTTAAAATAATATATATAATAAATAATATATATATACTTATACAGGGTTAGTTTTCAATGACCGGCCAAATTTTCAGAAATGG